>JBAMBR010002242.1:0-10846 GCA_037044475.1 Zaprionus obscuricornis | reverse complement strand
GTGGCACTGCAATTTTTAATCGACGATTCTCTTACTATAATATCAGCATCTAAATTTTCTTCTTCATTCGTATTTGTCTTAGTTTCCTTGGATTTTTCACAGCACGGAGACAGCGTTCCCCCTGCCAGGAGAAGCACATTGAGTGATGGCCGACTCCGTTTCTCTTGTGCTGCTTTTTCTGCGGTCTGCTGTTGCTTAACAAGCTCAACAAATTTTGGTATATGATTGATACAGACGCAACATTGAGATTGGATTGTCTCTACATTCGTATCATAGGCTCCCATGCTGCGTTGCCAAATTAGGGCCTCACTTACATTCCTGGGATAATGATGGGCTGCGTTACTAGCTTCGACTCCACAGACTACACATCGACGGCACATAATAAACGGTTAAATTTAAAAATATTTCAATCGAATTGGGAAAATTAAAAAAAATATATATATATTGAAGTTATGTTTAATGTTATGAAGTAGATTTGAAATTTAATTTCAACACACTTTGTTTATCGAAAATTATATATCGATGTATTATTATTATTGTTGGGATATAATTCTTTAAATAAATCGATTGTGTTAGATAATAATAAGTTTAATAAATACATTTGATATGCATGTAATGCTATATATACCCCCTGAAAATGTTTAAATATGCTGTTGCTAGTTATAAAGATTGTGCATTTTTTTTTAGTTCTAGTCATTCAAAAACTCATTTATTTAACCCAAAATAAGGTTCGTTCATTTGAGTGGTCCAAATCGGACCTCCGTAGGATCAGTCGAAAATGAAGTTTTTTGTATGAAAAGTACTGCAAGGGTAAGACATCTCCGGCCTTGCTTTCTTATTTTTTATTATATCATTAAAAATAGAATCAAAGAAAATTATCAAGAAGTAAAAAAGTTATATTTATTAGCTGCATGTCATATAGATTTTCAAATATATATTTTATATTTTATTTAACAAATAATTCGGATTGCGCCCCCAATCACTTCGTACTTTGTCTAAATGAATTTCAGCGACATTTGCATGGGCCAAAACACATTTTTGATTTATTTGTAGTGCCTTGCAACTCATCCAATTTAGCCTGTATAGCACCCTGAAGACGTTGCTGTTCAGCCAACAGTTTCTCCAACTCAACAATTGAAATTCTTTGATCTTTTTCAGATGAATTATTCGTATCCGCAACTGTATCGGTAGGGCAGCTTTCATTCCCCGACTGATTTTGCGTATCGGTAATTCCCATTAATAAAACTTCAGTTGAGCTTCCAGTTTCATTCTCTCCTGTTGTTGTTCGACATACAGTAAACTTCGGGGTATCAATGTCCGGAAAACTTGCCTTTTCATTCACTAAATCAGATTCAAGTACACACATTTCTGTATCTGGTGTCCTGTTTAATTCGGCACCCGAACAATTGTAATACGATGGTGCCATAGAACCGCCCATGATAAGCACATTAACTGGAGTTGGTCGCAACTCGCTTTCCTTAGGAATGCTTTGCGATCTGTGCTTTGATCTTAGTTGCACTTTTTCTTCATTCATAGAACATTGACAACATTGGCTTTTCTGTTTTTTTCCAGTGAATCTCAATGGAGTATGATTCGTAAATTTTGCCTGATTTTGAAAGTTTATGGGCATAGTTTGTCGACAGGATGAGCCACACATACACTTAGACGGGACAGCAGAAGCATTTTGATAAACTTGAGCAGGACCAATAAAATCATTTCCTGTCCCATAAGCTTGTGTGTTTTCTTTTGGAATTTCGAAATTATAGCCACATTTCAATGGGACGCCAATGGTGGAGATATTATCATAACCAGAAGTGCTTCTTGTGTCAAACTGTAGAATTGAGCTCATATTTGAATTTGGTAATTGAATTGATAATTCTGATTTAGCTATTTGTAACATCCCATTTTTTTTCATTAGATTTTGATTTGACAATGAACTAGATAAATATGAAGGATAATTTACATCAAAATAGTGCATTCCCTCAGAAAAGAAGCTTGGACTTGAATCATCTTCATGCATTTGCGGTGGCTTTGATTGATTAAAGTGTTTGTTGCAAACGCAGCAATGATTTTGCAGGACATCAGCGGACACATATACCGTCAGCATACTTTGCCATTTGAGGGCTTCATCCAAATCAATTGGGAAGGTATAATCATCTGAAGGTACATGGCCGCAAACTATACATTGACGAACCATTGCAATGTGGACAAAATACGAAGTATGTGAGTTACGCCTGGATTGGATTAATTTTGAGCTTATATACAGTGACTACTTGAATTCATTTCAAATTTCAAAAATTCAACTCACCAATTAACAGCATCGTCCAGTGCTACCCATCATATTTGAATATACACTGCACAGTCAAAGTTAACAGTGGAAATACATATATGTAATGATTACCGATCATTATCAAATCTGTTCGAATCTCATTTAATCGATAACATGAGCAGCGATAATACACAACAGCAAAACGCTTTTATTATCGTTTTTGTCTAGTCGTTTTGTGCCGTTTAACAGTTGCAGTTGCTGCATAGCAATTTTAAGCCCTTTACATATTCGTAACAACTAAGAACAACGAACTCGTTCTTGTTCCAATTTTAGTGACAACACATTTATTTATTTGTCTATATGCAACAGTTATGTTCACAAATAATAGCAACTGGACGATGGCAATGACAATGATGACGAATAAAGATGATCGTGGCGATATGCAAAAGATTTTGGCCATGTTAATCCTTGGTCTTGGTAGCTTCATATCAGGCATGCTGCCAGCTATTATTTCGCAACGTAATCGATTGCGTTTTCCATTAACAACTTCGTTATTGCTATGTTATGGTGCTGGAATTTTGCTGGCTACAGCATTGGTGCACATTTTGCCAGAGGTAAAAAAGAAACACTCTGTATAACGCAAAATGTAATTAAATAATTACTGCTTAATTTCTAAGTAAATTGTGAACGCGTGTAGGAAAAGAAAAAATTGTCATAATACCAGCATTAATTTCGCTCTTATTTATTACACATTAACAAACCATAAACGAAAACTAAAATATTACCCCGCATCTAACAGTCTGTTGTATCATCTGATAATCTGTTTTATTTTTGTTTTGTGTATTTTATAGGTTCGCGAACAAATGAAATCAAATTTCGCTGAAATTGCAATGTGTGGAGGTTTCTTTATAATTTATTTTATTGATGAATTTATACACTTTTTCTTTGGTGAGGCGATACAACATACACATCAAGCAACAGGTGTAACAAATTCAACAACAGCAACTGCTGGAACATCATCTGCAGGCTATGGAGCGACAGATGAGCATGCGCCTTTGTTGGGCTCAGAGACAGATCATCATGATCATGATCATAATCATCATCATAATAAGTAAAAATTAATTGAATATATGAAATTTTTGTTATGCAATTATTGATATATTAATTCTATTGACTGCAGCGGAAATCATCATCATATCAATAATACTGATTGCAATGATGAGCACATTGCGGATGCAAATGCTCGCATTTGCCATACAAATCATCAGGAACCATGCGTACAATCCATGACAGGCACACTGGGTCTCTTTGTGGCATTGTCTTTGCATTCGGCCATCGAGGGATTGGCAATCGGTGTACAAAACTCGGCCACTAAGGTTTGAGCGCCTTGACATAATTTTTTTTTTTAGTGTCTGTCTATTCTGTTTCTATCTCAACGCTAATTATTTAACTATTTATTTAAGATAAGCAAAGGCAGCAGCAATTATTGTAAATTCTCTAATCTAATATTTCTCTCTCTCTAAAACTCTCATTGTCTGTTCTTTCAGGTTATTTTCTTACTTGGCGCCGTTGCGTGTCACAAGTTTGTGATGGGCTTCTGTTTGGGTCTAGAATTTCGTTCGAATCCACGTACCAGTTTACGTGCGCAATTAATTGGCATTTCAGTATTTGCTCTGGGTGCCATTTGTGGGATTGGACTGGGAATGATTATTGTTGATTTGCCAACGGAGTGGTCGAAAACTACACTTCCAATCATTCAGGCACTTGCTGGGGGCACGCTCTTCTATGTCACAGTATGTGAAGTGATTCCTCGTGAAAAGGCGCGTTGGCATCAAAATCAACAACGTCGTTGGGCGGGTTTTGCACAGTTTGCAACTGTTGTTGGCGGCTTTGCAACAATGTCCATAATAAACTTTTATCTCGCTGGTAAATATCACACATTTATCATAAATTTATTTCAAATAGTGTTTTAATTTTTCTTTATATATTTTCAGACTAAGAATCTCTGCCGCAACTATATAGTTATAGTTGACTAGTGTACAATAATTTTTGTTTGTTTATCAAATGTTTTCATTTTTCATTTTGTTGTTGTTAGGCGATAAAGTGGTTTTGAATAGTTTAAATATTTTTTATTATAATGTAAGCTTTTTATCTTTGTATTGCTATAACAACTGAATCATATTCATATTCAATTGTTTAAAGACAAAGTTTATTTTATACATTTAAGATAATTATGTATGTGTGATTTAATATGATTTTTGTGTATAAAAAAAATATTTTGTATTCTTCTATATTAACTAAAATTATGAAACTTTTAACATTTGTATACAATTAATAAGAGAAATGTTTTAAATGTATAGATAATATATCTTGTAATACATGTTTTTTTATACCTTTATGTTATTATGTATTAATCTTAGTGTAGCTGAAACAAGGAATAAATCATCAAATTATATAATAAATTCAAAGAAAGTTAAATTTTTATCTTATGTATTATCTCTTTTAAGCGTTAATTCCACCCAAATCTTTATCGACTTTCTTAGTCCAAATCAAATCAAAACAACACAATTTTCTTTATTCTTTATATCTACATTTATTTTTGTTTTGCTTTTCTCCAAAGTATCTATGTATAATTTGCATCGTGTTAAATCTTACATTTAAATGGTAATCGAACAAAAACATTTTTATTTTTTAATTTTTTTTCGACACATTACTTAGGTATATATAAATATATATATATCTATATAATATAATATATATATATATATATGTATATATCAATCAATTTAGGTTTTTATCATATTTTTTCATGCTTTTGTTTTGTCGTTTTAAACCAATTAAAACATTTATAGTTTAGCTAAATATTCATGCACATACATATACAATATATGTAATAGATAAATTCTATATAAGAAATATGTGTAAATTGTTCACTTAACTTTGAATTGTTGGTTGTAAAAAACACGGCAGAGAAATTTAAACCAAAATATTACTATTTTTAACGTTCCTTTTTTTTTTAGTTTGTTGTTGGTCTGATCTCATTATAATGTATATGTGTACATATATATAAATATATATATATATATATTAACTTCATAGTGTATATAATTTTATGCTTCTTGTTTAGTGGTTGTTTTTCTTTACTATACGTTGCCAATAAGTAATAAAATATTTGTTTAATTTACAATCGAAACCGAAAAAATCTGGTTAAACACACACAATATATATTAAACATATATAGTGTGTATATATATAATAATATTTGTATAATATAAATATAAATGTCTGGCAATCAAATAAAAAAAAACTTAAAACATAAATAAATCTAGTAATTAAAGTTGCTCTTTCGTCGCTGCGCTAACCCCATTCTCATCATCATCATCATTATTATCATTACGCTGAATATCATCATCGTCATCATCATCGACCCATTCACTCATGAGACTCTTAAGTTTCTCCTGTGTTTCACCAGCTAAGTTTGCTTCAGCCTCAACTTGAGCCTTGACATCATCATCGTTTGGTTTTTCTGCTTTCTTTTCTTCATTCTCTATTAATGCTTCTTCAGCTGTTGAATCTGTTGTTACCGTTGTTGCTGTTGTTTCTTCTGCTACATTTGTTGTTGTTGTTGCCTCATTAAATAACGTTTCAGTTTGTTCTGGTGTAGATGCAGCAACATCTTTTAGTTCATCGGCAACACAATGATCTAATGTCATATCAGTTAAAGGAGTCGCTAAGCCTTCCTGTGATGCTGAAGGATCCTGTATAGCAGCTTCTTCTGGTGTTGCCGCCTCAGCAATTAACTCGTCAATCAAAACTTTGCGTATATTTTCAGTTTCTGAAATTTCAGCGACTTCTTGTTCAACTGCAGGTTCAGGTTTTATAGTTTCTGCTTCTGTTCCTGTTGTTGTCGTTTCCGGCAAATTTAGATCCTCCTTAATGAATTCTTCTTGAATCTCATGCTGATTTTCTTTTTTAATTGCATCATTATCCTCCTTTATGGCTAACATCGCTTCATCCGCTTTTAGTGCAGACTCAAGCTCTGACACAGCATCTTCTTGGTTAATTTCAGCAGTGCTTGAACTAGCAACTTGTTCATCGATTGATGTTTCCATTTCTGTTACCGGCAACTCATTGGATTCACCTCCCTTGTGCATGCTCTCCAAAGCTAAATCAATATCATCTTCCGGTTCTGGATTTGTTACAGTTGCTTCCATGGCTTCTTTAATAACATCGCCAACTGATTCAGCACATACTTTATCCGCTTCAGATTGTTCCAAGATTCCGCTCAGAGGTTTCTCATTAGAATTAAGCTCTTCCTCTTCATCATCTTCATTCTCATCCTCGGTCCAATCGCCTGTAAGTTCTTTTAACTTTTCACTTATGTCATCGCGACGTTTATCTACTTTTGGCTATGAAATAAAAAAATATTATTTTAAAATATAGAATTAAATTTGACTATTCTTGTGTTTTTTTTTTTACTTTACTTACTTCTTTGCTATTCTCCTCAGTTTCCAGATCATGCTTCGATAAAAGATTTTCTGCCCATTCAAGATTATCAATGGATTCTTTGCTTTCATCAGCTTCGCCACTCTTTTTGTTTCTGGACCCACCGACAGCACCTAGTTCGCTAAAGATTTGACTATCATCGTATTCTTCTTCGGTGCCCGCTGTAGATTTTTCATCTGCCTCCTCTGGCTTGCCATCACCGTCGGGTTCACTAAGTACCATGACAACTCCACCACTGGGTGCACCAGATTGTTGCTGATTTAATTGTGAGAGGATTTCCTTCCGCTGTTCATCAGTTAATTCCACCTCGTTGCCATCTGCTCCGACAAATTTCACTTCTTGTTCCTGTTGCAGCAATTGCTCCGAATCGACCTCTTCATGCGTCTGCTGCTGCTGTTGTTGTTGCAGCACAGAGCCAGTCGCTGGCAAACTGATGTCGGATATAATGCGTACCTTCTCTTCTTGTACGTTTTCTTGCTCCTCCTCCTCATCTTCCTCTTGCTCTTCATCCTCATCTGGTTCTTCATCATCGACAATTTGATCATCTTCATCTTGTGAACCCATGTACTCTTCATCTGTTTCATCAATGATGCCATCCTCTAATGCCTGTGCCTTATGGTAGCTCTTCATGTGCCTGTATAGCTGTAGCTCCTGGGCAAACATTTTATTACAATAAATACATTGTTGTTTGTTCTCATCGACTGTATGTGCATCCGTAATGTGCTGCTCTAACTCCGCTTTGCTTAAGTATGTGCGATTACATAGTGCGCACTCGACGAAATTATAGAGCAAAGATTTAATCTGATGTTCCGTGTACATATGGAAATGCAGCTCACGATTATTGGACGAACGCCAACCACAATGTTCACAAAGCAATCGATCTATTGTCTCCTTGTGCGTGTTGATCAAATGACGACGGAAACCGCGGTAAGACGGTATGCTAATTGGCCGTCCATTGACACCGCAACGTAGACATAGCCAAGGACCTAACAAAATTCACAAATAAATGAAAAATATATTCCAATTATAAGTTATACAATCAATCATCGTTCTTACCAGTTGTATTTTCAGCGCCCAGAGCAATAAGAGCATGCATCGTCTTGCTATCGATGCGTCGTTTCTGTGCTGCAGCAGCACCACCAACATTTGTGGCAGCTGTAGTTGCCTGTGACGTCTCCGATGTGCTCAATTTTTGTGGTGATTTCAATTGTTGCTGTTGTGTCGTTATCATTGGCTTGTCGGGTTTAAATGATACGTGAAGCTTTTTTAGTGGCGATGCAGATGTTGCAGTTACATTTGATGACGACGTTGTTGTCGTTGTTGGCAATGGAGAAGCGCGTCGAGCTACTGCTGTTGTGTTCTTCTCCACTGGACTATTGGGCATTATTTTCAATTTGATATTTTTATGTCCTTTCACAATATGTGGATATTGTCGTAACACTTCGGCTATGATCTTTGTATGGTTTAATTTAGTATTTGATGAATCTTTAACAATTATTGTTGGTGTTTGACTGGGAGAATCTTGTTTGAGTATAATTGTGGTGGTGCCATGTTCCAATTGGGTTTGTGTGCCCGATTGTGGCGCCTGCTGCTGTTGTTGTTGCTGTTTTGATGTCGATGGTTGTGGTGGCATTACATCGTCATCATCATCGTCACCAGTGTGTACATCATCATATAACATCATATTGTCATATTCTGGATCACCATGGTCACCAAATTCTGCAGCAATTTGCTTACGCATTCTTTGTTGTTCGGCAAATTCTTTAACTTCTTCTAAACTGGGTTTCTTTGATGGTGGTGACAAAAGACTCGTCTGTGCCGGTCTCTTATTGTTGTTGTAGCCCTTGCGTAATTGCTCGAATGGTGAATTCGGCTCCTGTTTACCATAGCTTGTCGAGGATGTTGTGGTCGAAGTGGTTTCCACGTACTGTGTACGACTGTTCAAGCCACCGCTTCTCAATATTGCCGGTGTATTTATGGGACGTGCCTGTTGTTGCTGTTGTTGTTGTCTCATAAGTGGCGAGACACCAGGACGATTTGCAGGACGCGTAGGATTTAAACTACTAGGCACCATCGGCCGGCGTCTTACACCCTTCGGACTCGGAGGCTAAAATAGAATTATCTGTTACAAACGTTTCTCTAATACATAAATGGTAAGGTGCTCTTACTCTTTGCTGTCGATTAACACTTTCCATGGTGCGACGATGCGCCTCGAGTAGTTTAAGCAACACCGTCATATTCATCTCTTTGGCGGTGCGCAACAGTTTGCCATACATTTTTAATTCAAATTCCAGTGTGCCCGTATACATGAAATTGACGATGGGCACAACGACATCCGCTTGGAATTCTGATGGCATAATTAATGCATCATCGATTATTTCGCATGTCTGTTCGAGGACATTAAAGTAATCGGTGCAGGCGCTCAAAACAAGACGGTGTACTTTCAATTGTGAATTATCACGAAACTGCAGCGTTAAATCACAATAGTCCGTTTTGTTGAAGAAATTCTGTAGCTTCTGCAGGAAGAAGACGCCCCAATTGTCCACTTTCACGGACTTTACTTCACCCATTTTGG
Source organism: Zaprionus obscuricornis (assembly GCA_037044475.1). NCBI lineage: Eukaryota > Metazoa > Arthropoda > Insecta > Diptera > Drosophilidae > Zaprionus > Zaprionus obscuricornis. The sequence continues at coordinate 1,496 of JBAMBR010002242.1, read as the reverse complement.
ATATATTTTATTTCCTTTTTTATTCTTATTAAATTTATTTTTATTTTTATTTTTTTTTATTTAGAAAACGCGGCCTCCCCGTCGCGTTGTCGACGTCGTGTTTTGCTTTTTTCTAGTATGCGGCTGGCGCAACTGTACTCCGTTGGGGGGATGACAGGAAATTTTAATTTAGGACACAGTTCGCATCAAAGTCGACGTTTCATTTAAAAGAAAGGAAAAAATAAACACAAATAAAGTTAGATTAAAACCAATAGTTGAACAATACATTTTTATACGTTTTTAAAACAGGCGTCACGATTGATTTTCAACAAAACATTTAACCGTCAGTGCCGCGGCAATGCAACTCCTATGCGTGTCTTTGGCTAACTGTGTGTGTGTGTACCATAGAGATGTGCACGCTGATTGAACCCTATACTTGACTACCGAAATAGACACATATATTTTTCAACGTAAATTTCGAGTATTATTAAATTCTCCATTAATAAAATTTAAGTTATTTTTTAGTAATACTTTCACATTTTACATTTATTAATTCATGAATTATTTAATTCGGTTTATTTAGCTTTAGTATTTCTGTGTGTCACGCGACCATCACTAATAAGTATGCCACATATATGTACTTATAATGTGTGTATATATATGTAAGAGAAATGCACCGCATATTCTTTTCTGACAAACTTTTTTTTACACTGACAATTGAAGTTACCTGAATAATATTATTGTTTATTTTATAATTTTTCAGTTTTAGTTTTATTAAATTGGCGCTTTAAACGTTTCGTTGCCTCACACAATTGTTATCGCTCGAGCTGTACTATTTCGTCAGTACGCAAATCATTATTAGATCAAAACTAAAATAGTTGTTAAATACAGATTGCGCTTTTTATAAATATATATTTAACGCTTTAAACATATATTTAAATTAATTTTACACTGTTTTTTACCGGACAAATTCTTACTTTTTCTGTGAGACAAAAAAGATGGCGTCTGTGTGACCACATGAAAAATCCACATATCCAACGAAGCTACGGTCACACCGTCCGCAAATTTTTTAAAAATCGATTCTCCCAACATATACCTTTTATTTTTCATTATAGTTAAAATTGCTTAGCACATGGTTCGAATGATTATAACTAAAAAAATATTCATAAGTAATAACATAATCTTATACATAGTAATTTACTTACGAAAATTGCCTTTTTCAAAAGTAAAACCAATGGCGCCAATTGTAGCATGCGGTCTTATGGCATTTATCGACATTGTAATCGATAACAAGCTGCTACTGAAAAAGAAAATATTAAGAAATAAAAATTAAACAGATATTATGAGCGCACGAAGTAGGTGTAAATCGAAACGTGGAGGAGGTTCTGCTGCATACCGCAATGTTAAATCAAATCATAATTGCGAACGTAGTTTCGCTCAACAGGCCAATGAACTAGCCAAGTGCAATGATACAGATGAAGACTCCAATTCAAGCTCTGATTCCGATAGCTCAGGAA
>JBAMBR010002240.1:20000-73068 GCA_037044475.1 Zaprionus obscuricornis | reverse complement strand
ATATAATAATAATTGATTATATAGAGTATAGAAAGTGTCAGAAGGAATAGGAATAAAATTGTATGAAAAAAACAGTATTCAAAGTCATAAGTAATATACATATATATTGATATATATATATATATATATATTGATTTGTAGTTAAAGCTGAGTGTAATTGTTATTGTTTCTATCACCTACAGAAAGCGCTAAAGGCAAAATGGACTACAACTTGTAAAGAGTTGAGTTTTTGAGCTAAATTTATTGTTATTGTTGTTGTAATAAAATTTACGACTTATAATAGTTGAATAGTTGTATTGAGTGATTAATTGCATAATTTGATTGCTTTTTGCATGATTTTGTTTTTTTTTGGTTATACGCTACGTATACGCAATGTTAGTCACCTGGGGCACTTTGTACGTCAAGGGTTTGCCTGCCTATATTTGGGGTGCTTTGTCTTTTACCTTTCGGATGTACGACATTTGTTTGTTTGCCTAAAATTAGACATAGTTGTTGGGAGTTTTACGTAAATGTTAGCAGCAAAAATGTTCAACGAATCAAATGTTTTATATATATTGCCTATATATTTTTTAGATATATATATATATATGTATTGTAAAGTATTAGCAAGGCGTGTTTACTTAAGTGGCCTTTGTGTTTTATGTAACTTTTGTCTGTTTTTGTGTGTGTGTGGGGGGCAAATTGTGCGCTTCTGGGCTTTGTACAAGTGAAATCCGCACTAATTTCTTGTTTAAACGCGTTAAGTACAAAAGCATTTGGCTAATTGACCGAGGTGGTAATACAAGTGTTTGTAGTACAAGGTACTTGTATTTTTTGTGTAAATGTCTGTGTGTTTGTTTGTATTTTTGTAAATGTAGCTGGGACTTAGTGTTTGGCTTTAAGGCCAGAGCAGCGTTTAGTGTGCCGCTTTTTGGCTTAAGGCGACAGCTGCTGCTTATATTGAGCAGGTGGCAGATAAAGATAAGGTAAGGTAAGGCCTAAAGACTACAGAAAACTTAAAAGTAATTCATAATTTGCTTAACTAATTAATTAACATTTGATTTTTTTATGTTATACTTAGAATTTATACAAGATTCAATTGCTTCAAAAAAATTTCTATCATCTTATGGCAGTCTCGTATATATAAAAATATTTTTCGACTTGGATCTTGAACTAGTTTAAAACTATTTACACGCCTTCATTGACAATTGAAATTAAAATTGACAAAAAAATAAAAAAAAAAATGAAATCAAAAAGAAAAGCTTAAAGCATGCAGCATATGAAAATCATAAGCAATTAAATGAGAAAAAGCGACAGCAAATTAATAATTAAAAAATAAATAAGAGAAAAATAAATATATAAAAAATAATAATTTGTATTATATACAACGAGTGGAAGTAAAGGAAAAGTATGCAAATTGCGTTTTATCTACAATGTTTTAATGTTATCGAATAGCTTTGGAAAGCAAAAGCGAGGCATACAACAACTAGTAGCTACAGCTTACTTTATATATCTTTTTTTTACAGTGTATGGTATATATATATTTAGCAGTAGTATTAAGACACAGTTAGAGATTACGCGCACAGATATCAGGCAGAATATAGCATAAGCAATTCTGCAAGAATCTGTGAGCAATTTTTTGCAATATTTTTTTTTTGCAATATTTTTATTTTTTTTTTTTTGCATTGCATTTTTTTTTTTTGTGTATTTTGTTTTTTGTGCTTTTAGCACTTACCTGTGTCGACAATCACATCGATGAGATCCATAGATTTGGCGAAAGCATCTTTAAGATTGATATGATGGAAGGAGACAATGCTACCCTCACGTTTGGCACGATCGAGCGCCTCGCGTCGCTTGAGGGCCTTCTCGCGTCGCATCTGATTCTTATAAAATTCAGCAAAATTGTTAACGATGATGGGAATAGGCAAAGCGATTACCAGAACACCGCATATGCAACACACAGTACCAATAACCTTTCCCAGTGCAGTAGTGGGATAGATGTCCCCGTAGCCAACAGTTGTCATTGTAATACCCGCCCACCAAAATGTTTCCGGTATTGAAACGAATTTTGTATCCTTTTCATCCTTTTCGGCAAAATATGCCAGCGAAGAAAATATGAGAACGCCCATGGCCAGGAACAGCATTAGTAGACCGAGTTCCTTATATGAGTTACGCAGCGTAAAGCCTAACGACTGCAGGCCCGTTGAGTGACGGGCCAGCTTAAGGATTCGCAGGATGCGCATGATGCGGAATACTTGCACCACCCGGCGCACATCCTGGAACTGGTCCGTTGCATTCTTATTCGTTTCCAATAAAAATAACGAAACAAAGTATGGGAGTATTGCCAATAGATCGATTATGTTAAGGCCACCCTTAAAGAACTTCCATTTATCCGGTGAGGCGCTAAATCTAAGTATATATTCTAGGGTAAACCACGTGATACACACGGCCTCAACCATTGCCAATTGCGGATTATCCTGTGGTGTACCATTGTCAATATGTTGTAGTTGTGGTAGGGTGTTCAACGTCAGGGCTATGGTAGACAGGACTATGAATAGTATGGATATCACTGCGATAACCTGTGAACATATAAAGAACAATCGAAACTTTGTCGAGACCATCATCAACAACACAACATCACAACGATTAACTAGTTAGGTAACATAACATAACATATGGCTATGCTGCAATTCATTAATTAAACAAACAGAGTTACAACAATTATTCGATGCGATGGCAATCGATAACGATAACGATAACGTTATCATAATTACGATTCTCGACTTTTATTTTCGCCATCATTTCATTTCATTTCATTTCGTTTCGTTTCATTGACGTTACTTTACATTCACATTTTGGTTAATTTCGTTGTGGAATATTTGAGGAGGGAATATTGTAAGAAACAAAAAAAAACAAATCTTTCGATTAGAAAAACGATTAAAGCAAACATTCAGTTAGCTTAGCGCACAAGAAAAACATATATATATATATTTTTCATTTAAAATGTTGTTGGAAATAGAAAATCGTTTCACAGTTGTTGTTGATCGCTCTGCTAGTTAAGTGAATAACTGATTCATAGTTTTTTTTTTCATAATTTCTTGAATTTGTAATGGGGCGGGGTTAGGAGGGGGGTACACACTCATAATATATTGCATTGGCTGGGTATAATAAACATTAGTTTATATTTCTCATCATTATCATTCGTCTAACTTCATTTTATTGAAGCAATTGCAAGTTGTGGTACTACTTATTCAAAGGCTGCTGTACTATATGTGAAGTATATCATTTGTAATCCTTCTTCTTCATCTTCATTATTATAAAAACTGAACAAAATACATATATATATATATATATTGATATATAGATATTAAATTAAAATATTGTAAACATAAAATGAAAAATTAGGTTTAAAAATATTCAAAAATAAAACTCAGGTGTTTATGTTGCCTATCACTTTGTAGGGTCAAGGGTCGAGGTTGAATACGTTGAAAGGACTTTTTGGCACTGATGGCCAAAGAGAGAGATTGAGATATTGAGATACAGAGAGAGAGAGAGGTTAAGTAGCGACTAAATGCATTCGATAAATGTCTCTCGTTAAGTGTGGGCGTGTTTCCATGTCGGCAATGTGGCTGAGTGACGTGTGATTGTGGTTGTGGCTGTAGTTGTGGTTATGGTTGAGTTTTGTGTGGTTTTTGTTTGAGGTCAGTCTTAGGGTTTTTTTTTTAGTATTTTTGTTTTATATTGTGGGGTGCATGTATTGTGTGACTTTGGACAGTTGACAGTGGTCAGTGGTCAGTGGATTAGCGGTAAGCGCATCATTATGATGCGTTTTGTAGGTGAGCTGAACTTTAGCTACAAAACACACATATAGGTGCCAGCTTCATAAGTGTGTGTGAGTGTGAATGTGTGTGTGTGTGGTTGTTGTTGTTTGTAAGAGTATCTGCAAAGTGTTTTGTATTTGCTGTGTTGGACATTAGACATGACGTAACACAAGAACGTAAGACATTTACGCAATTTACTAGCTACGTAAAGAGAGAGATAAATATATATAGAGATAGATAGAGTAGGATAGAGAAAGAGAGAGAGAGAGAGAGCGCAAAAGAGTTAGTTTTATTTTGTCGAATTGTTAGAATTGGCTTCTTGATTAGTTAGGCGGCTGATATGAATATTCTTATTATGGGAACTTTCTATATAAAATAAGGACGCTACCATCGGGTCTGCAGTCGATTTTTATTTAAATAATTTTCTTCTTTTTTATTTTTTATTTTACTCATTGGACAAAACGCTTTGTTCTATACATTGTGTTGTTGTTTCGTTTCGCTGTCTTTGTGTTTTATTTTTATATTTTATTTGAAAAGAAATCGAAGTTTTTTTGTAAGTTTATTGTTGTTGTAAACGAGTTTTTTGTAATAGTAACGATGAGAGTTTTTTTTTTTGTAACTAAAAATGAGTTTAAAGGCCTATGAGTTTTAACACATCGATAGATTATGTGACAGATATATAGAATATGTTGTTGTATGGCACTAGAGGTCAAAAATGAAATTACGTTCTAGCATATTACAAAGAAATTGAATGCATAAAATAACAATTTCGATTCAATAACGAGCTAAAGAATTACAATTACGTATTACTAATGGGAATAAATTTCAATTCATAATCAAATTCAAATTCATAATCACAATTCAAATGAAAATCAGAAAACAGTAATCAGAAATCAGAAATCAATAATCGAAAGAATTTTATATATCATAATTAAAAATAATAATAATAATAATAATAATAATAATAATTTGTTACCATCAAATAATTGCAGATGCATAGCATGAATTTATAATTTATATATTCTAAATTTTGATTGACTTGCAAATAATTATTCAAATTGTGTGCAATTATTATTGAGGTCATATTTAAAATCATTGCATTTATAAATATATAGAAGAATAAATTTGATAAAAAAAATTGTTGTAATTATTTATTATTGTAATTTATTCTTCTATATATTTATAAATGCAATGATTTTAAATATGACCTCAATAATAATTGCACACAATTTGAATAATTATTTGCAAGTCAATCAAAATTTAGAATATATAAATTATAAATTCATGCTATGCATCTGCAATTATTTGATGGTAACAAATTATTATTATTATTATTATTATTATTATTATTTTTAATTATGATATATAAAATTCTTTCGATTATTGATTTCTGATTTCTGATTACTGTTTTCTGATTTTCATTTGAATTGTGATTATGAATTTGAATTTGATTATGAATTGAAATTTATTCCCATTAGTAATACGTAATTGTAATTCTTTAGCTCGTTATTGAATCGAAATTGTTATTTTATGCATTCAATTTCTTTGTAATATGCTAGAACGTAATTTCATTTTTGACCTCTAGTGCCATACAACAACATATTCTATATATCTGTCACATAATCTATCGATGTGTTAAAACTCATAGGCCTTTAAACTCATTTTTAGTTACAAAAAAAAAACTCTCATCGTTACTATTACAAAAAACTCGTTTACAACAACAATAAACTTACAAAAAAACTTCGATTTCTTTTCAAATAAAATATAAAAATAAAACACAAAGACAGCGAAACGAAACAACAACACAATGTATAGAACAAAGCGTTTTGTCCAATGAGTAAAATAAAAAATAAAAAAGAAGAAAATTATTTAAATAAAAATCGACTGCAGACCCGATGGTAGCGTCCTTATTTTATATAGAAAGTTCCCATAATAAGAATATTCATATCAGCCGCCTAACTAATCAAGAAGCCAATTCTAACAATTCGACAAAATAAAACTAACTCTTTTGCGCTCTCTCTCTCTCTCTCTTTCTCTATCCTACTCTATCTATCTCTATATATATTTATCTCTCTCTTTACGTAGCTAGTAAATTGCGTAAATGTCTTACGTTCTTGTGTTACGTCATGTCTAATGTCCAACACAGCAAATACAAAACACTTTGCAGATACTCTTACAAACAACAACAACCACACACACACACACATTCACATTCACACACTCACACACTTATGAAGCTGGCACCTATATGTGTGTTTTGTAGCTAAAGTTCAGCTCACCTACAAAACGCATCATAATGATGCGCTTACCGCTAATCCACTGACCACTGACCACTGTCAACTGTCCAAAGTCACACAATACATGCACCCCACAATATAAAACAAAAATACTAAAAAAAAAACCCTAAGACTGACCTCAAACAAAAACCACACAAAACTCAACCATAACCACAAACACAACCACAATCACACGTCACTCAGCCACATTGCCGACATGGAAACACGCCCACACTTAACGAGAGACATTTATCGAATGCATTTAGTCGCTACTTAACCTCTCTCTCTCTCTCTCTCTGTATCTCAATATCTCAATCTCTCTCTTTGGCCATCAGTGCCAAAAAGTCCTTTCAACGTATTCAACCTCGACCCTTGACCCTACAAAGTGATAGGCAACATAAACACCTGAGTTTTATTTTTGAATATTTTTAAACCTAATTTTTCATTTTATGTTTACAATATTTTAATTTAATATCTATATATCAATATATATATATATATGTATTTTGTTCAGTTTTTATAATAATGAAGATGAAGAAGAAGGATTACAAATGATATACTTCACATATAGTACAGCAGCCTTTGAATAAGTAGTACCACAACTTGCAATTGCTTCTATAAAATGAAGTTAGACGAATGATAATGATGAGAAATATAAACTAATGTTTATTATACCCAGCCAATGCAATATATTATGAGTGTGTACCCCCCTCCTAACCCCGCCCCATTACAAATTCAAGAAATTATGAAAAAAAAAACTATGAATCAGTTATTCACTTAACTAGCAGAGCGATCAACAACAACTGTGAAACGATTTTCTATTTCCAACAACATTTTAAATGAAAAATATATATATATATATGTTTTTCTTGTGCGCTAAGCTAACTGAATGTTTGCTTTAATCGTTTTTCTAATCGAAAGATTTGTTTTTTTTTTTGTTTCTTACAATATTCCCTCCTCAAATATTCCACAACGAAATTAACCAAAATGTGAATGTAAAGTAACGTCAACGAAACGAAACGAAATGAAATGAAATGAAATGATGGCGAAAATAAAAGTCGAGAATCGTAATTATGATAACGTTATCGTTATCGTTATCGATTGCCATCGCATCGAATAATTGTTGTAACTCTGTTTGTTTAATTAATGAATTGCAGCATAGCCATATGTTATGTTATGTTACCTAACTAGTTAATCGTTGTGATGTTGTGTTGTTGATGATGGTCTCGACAAAGTTTCGATTGTTCTTTATATGTTCACAGGTTATCGCAGTGATATCCATACTATTCATAGTCCTGTCTACCATAGCCCTGACGTTGAACACCCTACCACAACTACAACATATTGACAATGGTACACCACAGGATAATCCGCAATTGGCAATGGTTGAGGCCGTGTGTATCACGTGGTTTACCCTAGAATATATACTTAGATTTAGCGCCTCACCGGATAAATGGAAGTTCTTTAAGGGTGGCCTTAACATAATCGATCTATTGGCAATACTCCCATACTTTGTTTCGTTATTTTTATTGGAAACGAATAAGAATGCAACGGACCAGTTCCAGGATGTGCGCCGGGTGGTGCAAGTATTCCGCATCATGCGCATCCTGCGAATCCTTAAGCTGGCCCGTCACTCAACGGGCCTGCAGTCGTTAGGCTTTACGCTGCGTAACTCATATAAGGAACTCGGTCTACTAATGCTGTTCCTGGCCATGGGCGTTCTCATATTTTCTTCGCTGGCATATTTTGCCGAAAAGGATGAAAAGGATACAAAATTCGTTTCAATACCGGAAACATTTTGGTGGGCGGGTATTACAATGACAACTGTTGGCTACGGGGACATCTATCCCACTACTGCACTGGGAAAGGTTATTGGTACTGTGTGTTGCATATGCGGTGTTCTGGTAATCGCTTTGCCTATTCCCATCATCGTTAACAATTTTGCTGAATTTTATAAGAATCAGATGCGACGCGAGAAGGCCCTCAAGCGACGCGAGGCGCTCGATCGTGCCAAACGTGAGGGTAGCATTGTCTCCTTCCATCATATCAATCTTAAAGATGCTTTCGCCAAATCTATGGATCTCATCGATGTGATTGTCGACACAGGTAAGTGCAAAAGCACAATGCAAAAAAAAACAAAACACAAAAAAAAAAACAAAATGCAATGCAAAAAAAAAATATTGCAAAAAAAAAAAAAAATATTGGAAAAAAATTGCTCACAGATTCTTGCAGAATTGCTAATGCTATATTCTGCCTGATATCTGTGCGCGTAATCTCTAACTGTGTCTTAATACTACTACTAAATATATATATACCATACACTGTAAAAAAAAGATATATATAAAGTAAGCTGTAGCTACTAGTTGTTGTATGCCTCGCTTTTGCTTTCCAAAGCTATTCGATAACATTAAAACATTGTAGATAAAACGCAATTTGCATACTTTTCCTTTACTTCCACTCGTTGTAAATAATACAAATTATTTTTTTTTTATATATTTATTTTTCTCTTATTTATTTATTTTTTTTTAATTATTAATTTGCTGTCGCTTTTTCTCATTTAATTGCTTATAATTTTCATATGCTGCATGCTTTAAGCTTTTCTTTTTGATTTAATTTTTTTTTTTTTCAATTGAATTTTCAAATTTTAATTTCAATTGTCAATGAAGGCGTGTAAATAGTTTTAAACTAGTTCAAGATCCAAGTCGAAAAATATTTTTATATATACGAGACTGCCATAAAATGATAGAAATTTTTTTGAAGCAATTGAATCTTGTATAAATTCTAAGTATAAAAAAAAAAAATCAAATGTTAATTAATTAGTTAAGCAAATTATGAATTACTTTTAAGTTTTCTGTAGTCTTTAGGCCTTAACTTACCTTTATCTGCCACCTGCTCAATATAAGCAGCAGCTGTCGCCTTAAGCCAAAAAGCGGCACACTAAACGCTGCTCTGGCCTTAAAGCCAAACACTAAGTCCCAGCCACATTTACAGAAATACACACAAACACACAGACATTAACACAAAAAATACAAGTACCTTGTACTACAAACACTTGTATTACCACCTCGGTCAATTAGCCAAATGCTTTTGTACTTAACGCGTTTAAACAAGAAATTAGTGCGGATTTCACTTGTACAAAGCCCAGAAGCGCACAATTTTGCCCCCCACACACACACACAAACAAAAACACAGACAAAGTTACATAAAACACAAAGGCCACTCAAATAAACACGCCTTGCTAATACTTTACAATACATATATATATATATCTCTAAAAAATATATAGGCAATATATATACTATATATATATAAAACATTTGATTCGTTGAACATTTTTGCTGCTAACATTTACGTAAAACTCCCAACAACTATGTCTAATTTTAGGCAAACAAACAAATGTCGTACATCCGAAAGGTAAAAGACAAAGCACCCCAAATATAGGCAGGCAAACCCTTGACGTACAAAGTGCCCCAGGTGACTAACATTGCGTATACGTAGCGTATAACCAAAAAATACAAAAAAAACAAAATCATGCAAAAGCAATCAAATTATGCAATTAATCACTCAATACAACTATTCAACTATTATAAGTCGTAAATTTTATTACAACAACAATAGCAATAACAATAAATTTAGCTCAAAAACTCAACTCTTTACAAGTTGTAGTCCATTTTGCCTTTAGCGCTTTCTGTAGGTGATAGAAATAATAACAATTACACTCAGCTTTAACTACAAATCAATATATATATATCAATATATATTACTTATGACTTTGAATATTGTTTTTTTTCATACAATTTTATTCCTATTCCTTCTGACACTTTCTATACTCAATATAATCAATTATTATTATATGCTGTATATATAACATGAAACATGTAACGCAATGCACTGGTCGGGCAATAAATTATAGTTCTGCTAGTCTTGCAGAATTGTAATATTAAAATTTATATAAAAAAAAAATATATATATATATATACGTATACTTAATATTTACCCCTGTAGCTAAGAGTCTTTTGTATATTTGCCAAATCGATAACAAGTATTATTATGATTATAAGCGATTATATAAATAGAATTAGTTCTAGTTACAATTACAACAAAAAGTTGACAAAAAGTTTTCTATTTAAAAATTAAAAAAAAAAAAAAATCGATCGATAAAATTTTGCTGCATTATTTATTTAAGTTTTTTTTTGCATTGTCCGTAAATTTGCTTAGTTCATAAATTTAATTTTGAAATTATTTCATGTGCTGCCAAGAAAACAAAATAAAAAAATAAAATAAACATCATATTGTATTATTATTAGTTTAATTTGTGCAACATCAAATGGCCATTGAAATTATAAATATATATATACATATATATATATATATTTAAATGCTAAGCTTGATTGATTTTATTATTAAATTTTCTTCACAATTTACATAGCAAATTTGAATGTTCAAACTAGAGTTGCCATTTCGACTTTAATTACAGTAAAATATATATCTCTATATATATATATATATATCAAATATCAAATATCAATTATTATATGAAACAAATTTTATATATATAAAAATCAAAATTTGAGTACATTTTAGTGAATTTTCAAGTGCTGATTTCATCAAAAAAAAATACAAAAAAAAAATCATCAACAAAAAAAAAAACAACAACAAACATTTATGCATATAATATTTATAATAATTTACTATTCATTCTCTTAGACAAATTTGTAGTTTAATAATTTAGCAAAATGAAACTTTAGAAAAATTAAAAAAAAAATATACTATAAGCCTTGGATAGAGTTATGTTGTGCATTTGAATAAAATAGAAAAAAAACAAAATCGACAAAAAAAAAAAATATTAAATAATTATATGCTTGAAAATTGTAAAAATTTTTTATAGTGTACACAATAATAAGTCTATCCTGAAAGCTAAAATTGAAGAAGAAGAATCAACAAAGCTTCAATTTATACCAACAACTTGTTCTTTTCTCTGCTCTTCTTTTTCTATTCTTCTACACAATGTTGCAAAAAAAAAAAAACAAATTAACAAACAAACAACTTGAAACAAAATTTACCCAAAATCCAAAAACAAAACCAAAAACAAAACACAAAAACTCGTCGTGTTCAATATCACTTCAATCTTTGTTAAACTCAAATTTCAAATACACATTTACAACAAAACAAACACACTCTATCTCTCACACATACACACATATACACACACACACACGCACTTTGGTTGCCATTTGAATTTTGTTGTTGCTAATCACAAAACAATTTTCTAACCAATCCTGGACACGAAACACTTCTATCTACACACACTCTCTATCTCTCTCTCTCAACACACATCAACGTCTCTGCCAAACGACTGCGTCTATCGCTTGCGAATAGGCGAGAAAAATACGTTGATTGAGTCGCCGCCATTGCCCTCATTTGGCACACCACGACGTCGAGCATTGTCTGCTCGCATACAGGAGCTGAATCGCAGTTTGCTGGAGGAGCGTGAAGCACAACAACAGAATAGCTCCAGCGACAATGAGGACAGTCGCTAGATTCATGATGAAGGTCAAGCTGGTCGAGCAGGTCGAGCAGCAATTTGAAGTAGGCCGACCGTGCAACCACAGCAACAACAACCGAACCCAACAGACCACAAAAAAAAATAACGCAGAGAGCCGTGTTACACTAAGCAAAAACTAAAATTAGCTTATACTAAACTAAACAAAACTTAGTTGAAAGAGTAACGTAAAGCTAAACTGTTATTGTATATGTAAATTAGATAAAAATGCAACTTGTTATGTACCAACTAAAAAAAATAAACACACACAAACATACATACAACTATATATACTACAATCTCACACACACACACACATACACAAACATATAGACATACAAAAACATATAGACATATACAGACATATACAGACATACACATAATCTAGTCTTAGCCAATGATGAAATTGCATAAACTACTGTAAACGAAAGAATTGTTATTGTAAATGTGTATAAGAGCAAACCAAGCAAAGAATACTTCCTTATATACTATTATCTAACTAACTGAATATTTAGCTAGCTGAAACCAGTTTCACAGTTCCACAGTTCACAGTTTCATAGCATTAGTTAGTTGTGCTAGTTTTACTAGACCTTGGCTTCCAATTTTGCCATTTGCTGCTGTTTATAACAAAAGAATGAAAGTGAAAAACTAAAAAAAAAAACCAAAAAAAATAAAAAAAAAAACTCAAATCAAAATGTATTGCATATAAAGAATTTGTTGTACTTCCGTTTTTGGCGAGGCTATCGAAATTAAATGTTGTGATTAAATGTAACTGCTTTTAGGCGCCATCAACTATGTACAACACACAGACACATACACACACAAACTCATACATAAAACATATACACACACCACACACATATGCTGCTGCTTTTGTAACACTTTTAAAGCATTCACACATATTGCGCATACGCAACGTTGTGCTGCGTCGTTTTTAATTATTTTTTTTTTCTCTTATTTAAACTGTACGCCATATTGAAAGTTTTGCTAATTTGTCGTATTTGCCGCATCGTTAATTATCGTTAATAAAAAAAAAAAAAATAAAATATATAATTTGTATTATCAGCTATTATTATAAATGCCATCAGCACTTGAAAATAATACTATTGAAATGTCTATAATATAATGTAAAGATATCGATAATATACATTTATCGATATCATGCAATATGATTCGATTCTTTTTTTTACGCATCTGCTCAAATTTGCTGATGTTTTTTGTCTTTGAAATCCTTTAACAATTTTGCAGCTGCCAAATAATTTTATTTTTATATTTTTTATATATTTTTTTTTTATTATAGTTTTTTTTTATTTATTTATTTTTTTTATTTTTTATTTTTATTTTAATTTTCTTTGTTTGCTTTCCATTGAAATGAAGCAAAACTTTCAAGCACAGTTGAGAGCATTTAAAGGTGTTATATTTAGCTACGAGCGCAACTCTGTGTGTCTGTGTGTATGTGTGCCTGTATGTGTGAGTGTGTTGGTGTACATGTGGCATTCCTCGATGAACGGAGTGTGGGACCAAAATGCACAGTTCCCATTCCTAAACAAAATTAAAGCTAACAACACGCCAAAAAAAAATATAAAAAAAAATCAAACAAAAATGAAAGACAAAAAACAAAAACAAAAAAACAAAAAACGTTTCAAACAATCCGCGTAAGCACAATTTTAATTTAGACTAAACTATTATATTAACTTGATAATTTAGCTAATAACTAGGCCTATAACTAGCTAAATATATACATATATATGTATATATATATATGACTATATATGTATATATGTACTTATATTACTTCCCAAGCATTTGTTGAGCACAATAGTCAAAAAAAAAATATAAAAATAAATACAACTTCGGCAGACCGAAGATTTTCAAGTCTTTTGCAGTCGTTTGTCAGTGCTTAAATATTTAGTACAAGGTTCAATAGTTTGGCTTCCAACTGGCAAACGTCTGCTAGCAGAATATATTATATAAATATAAGAATCCCTCCAAAAAAAAAAATGAAGAAGAAAACACAAAGTTGAGTACAGATTATTTGCTGAGAAATAACTGTAGTACTGAATCCTTGGGCCAGCAAAACAATTGGCAAACAATGCTCCAGCCACATAAATGAAAAACAAAAAAAAAAACAAAAAAGAAATGCAAAAAAAATAAAAAGTCAGCCTTATTTATGAAATTAGTTGTTGTAGCTAAAAAGAGAGAGACTAAGCTTAGTTTATAATTTAGTGAGCATCAAAATTGTATGTAGATAAATTAAATATATATACAGATATATATACAGATCTATATAGTTAATAACTGATAAATTGCGAAATGATGGCGAAATGTTCCTAGAAATGCGCATAAGTTATAAAATTCCGATATAAAAGCAGCAAGTAATAAATAAATGAAAAAAAATATAAGAAATTCATATACGAGTATATAGTATATATATATATATATTATATATATAATTAATATAATATAATAATATTAATAAATAAAAAATTGCCTTATTTAAAGCATAACGCGCTTAGTTTGCAGCAACCAAAAATATATTATATTATATTATATTATATAATTATATATAATTTTAATTATTTATTTCCGATGATATGGAAACAATAAAATATGATGTATAAATCGTAAGACTACGTATTTATCGTATAGCGTATAGCGTATATCGTAATGTATTCGTATTATCATCTTGGCACAATGCGAAGTTTTTTTTTATTATGTTGTTCAAAACAATTGTAGTTCTAAGCTAAACGCGCTGAGCAGAGTTCAATAAAGTTATATACAAAATATAAAAAATAAATATATATATATATTATATATATAAAGCCCAAATATGTATAAAAAAAAAGAAAATGAAAACTTTAATGATTTCACTTGATTTTGAACTTTGAGATTTCAGTTTTTACAGTTTTTTTTTTTTTTTCTACATGATTTGCGCATTGATTTCAATTGTTTATAAGACAAAAAAAAAGAAATTTGTTCAAATATTTCTATCATTGTGTGCACAAGTCTAAATTATGTATAATTAGCTATTAAAAAATGAAAATTCGGATCGTGTTACAACTAGAAATCAATCTGCTTCAAGCGACAAACAAAAAAAAAAAAAACCAAAGCCTTTTACGTGCCTTTTAAATCTGAATATATTTTTTTTTGTTATACTTTCTCTTTTCTATATATATATATTTTCTTTTTCATCCGATATAATTGTTTTATTCCTTTTCTTGTATATGTGAGTGTGAGTGTATGTGTATGTCTGTCTTTCTACTCCAAAGTGTCCTTTCCTTTTAACTTTCTTTTAAATTTACTTTATGTATATGTATTTGTGTCTTGCGTGTTATGTGGAAGCGTTGAAGAGTGGAGCGTAACGTAATTGTACAACCGTAACTTAATCTGCTCGCCAAACGCTGCATGCATCAAACATAACTCTACTCTACTCTATACCCTATCTATCTGTCTCTCTCTCTATCTCTGCTCTGCTCTGCCTATCTACATATATATATATATATATTTATATATATATATCTATCAAACTATCAAACTATATCTATGCAACATTTTATCGTATTGAAACTGTACGCTCTCTATATACATACAATATATATATATACCTATGCTCAAGTCATGTGTATGAATTAAACAACAAACCAAAACTAAAAACAATAACAATAACAACAACAACAATAACAACTGCAACCTGCAAATGCAAAACAGCATACATATATATATATATATATATATATATAAATATATAAACATACCTATTACTTATATATTAACTGTTACTCGTACTAATCGTAATCCCAACTATAACATGAACATAAAAAATAAAAATAAAAAAAAAGAAAAAATAAACTATAATTATGTCTGTACTCATTGTATCTGTGTATCTACATACTGTAAACCTTAAAACTATTTTTTGTGTGTGTCTGTGAATTAGCAATAAAACAAAAATCTTATATGCTGTATTTCATTTAATAACAACACACTGTATTTCATGCTAAGCGATTACTATATCGTACTTACTAACTAACTAACTAAACTTACTAACTAACAAACAACTCAAACTAAACTAAACATACTTTATATTTTATATGTTTAATGTTTGACAAAATTTGACTTTATTTTTATTATTTTTTTTTTATTTGTCAAACCTTAAACTTTTAATATATTTTACACAAATATATAATCTTAATTCCAAGACAAGTATAAAGCCAATGAAAAGGTAAAAAATAAAAATGAAAATTTCTTGCTCACAAACTAATTAAAGCTTCTACAATTTATTAGGCAAATCAAATTTTCAATATATATATTTTCTATAATATAAATATAAATATATTTTTATTTTTTTTTTAAACATTTTACTTGTATAAAAAAGTCGCAAAAGAAAAAAAACTAACAAGTCGACAAAAACAGAGAAAAAACAAAATTATTTCTGCTCTGCTTTTTTTCATACTGCCATTCTCTATAAGAGAGAGTGTGAGAAGAAAATACTTCACGTAATTGCCCAACATGGATTTTTTTTTTTTTAGTGTTGTTTCTTTAGTTTATCATTTTTGTGTGTGTGTGTGTGTATACGCATAATATCTAACGTACATACAAAAACATTCTCGTAACATTATAGCAGAAACATGAGAATGCGTAAATAACCATGAAATGTGCTTTTGTTCAGCAGTCGATTATCTCTATATACATATATAGTATATATACTCTCTATCTCTCTCTATAAATATATATATACTCGTACTTAATACTTGAAGTTAATTAACATATTATCAAAGTATAAGTAAATACAAAAAAAAACTTTTCGTCTCGTACATTTGTTTTGCCGAAGCAAATCCAACAAAAAAAAAAAACCAAAAAACCGAAAAACAAAAATTACACATAATTTCTTTTATTTATTCAAACGCTCATTATCATACAATCTGACAGTGAAAAAGTATTTGTATTGTTCAGCAAAAGTTCAAAAGTTGATTTATAGTGAAAGCTTATAAAATTTAGATTTTTGCCGGAAATAACTTTTGGGTCTCAGTGTTTAAGCAGTAAACAAAACTGTAAACAGCAACAGCAAATGCAGTAGAAATTGATATGTTAAGCTTAGCTTAAATCTCAATGTATTTTCTTTAATAATTTATATTAAAGTTAGTCTATTGTACATTTATACAGTTATACTGTAGTTGTTCTTTGTTTTTTTTTCTTGGCTTATTTGCTAAATTTCAAACTATAGAATTATTAAAAAATGTTATCTGTTCAGCTGTTAAGCGTCATCTGTGTATTATCTAATCCCTTGGCCTATCGTCTAACTGTTTTTTTTTTTTTAGTTGTGCTAACCTAACATAATTTAGCTCACAGTTAATTGTTACTAGTCACATTTCACTATATAAACTTAAATGTTGTTCTAAAACACACACAAACACACAATACACACACACAAATATACTAATACATACACACACGCACACATACATATAAACAGATTCAGATACATAATTAATTATTAATAACAAAGAATTAATCAAAATTTAAATAGTTGTCAATATATTCGTGTTAACAAAGATGAACAATATATTTATGCCATATACTCGTTATATATATAATATTATCGTCGTACTATTTTAACCGTGCAATTGCTGTTTTACTATATCTAACTATATTTAGTAACACTATTACTACTACTACTACTACTATAACTACTACTATAACTACTACTACTACTACTGCTATTAACTAACTAAATTAACTTACTCGTAACTATGATAGTAACTACATATGTTAGTCGTCGTCATTTTAATAATCATCAAAACGTTCGTTTTGTCGTCATCGATGTCGTTCTCGTCGTCGTCGTCGTTGCGTCGTCGTCGTTGTCCTATAACAAAAACCTACACCACCCCACCACCTACCCCACCATAACAAAAACATACTAAGAGTATCGTATAACAACATTCATTAAGTGCATATCTCTTTCTTTTACTCCTTTTAATTTGACACTCGTCTCATCTACTACAACAAAAAAAATCAAAATCAAATCCAAAAAATTTTATAAAAAATCATAAACAAAACAAAAAACAACAACAACAATTTCAAAAACATGGCGAATGTTAATTGCAAAACGGCAAAAACAAATTGCGAATAATGCAAAAAATAAAAATAAAAATATAAAAACTTAAATAAATAATGAAAATAATATTTTGCAAAAAATAAAATAAAATGGCGACAAAATACATTCATGGCTTTTTGCGTGTGCTACAACTACTACAACAACAACCACAATCACAACAACAACAACAACAACAACAATGACAACATGCTAACAAATAATAACCATAAAAAAAAAAACAAACCCCCAAACACTAATTTATCGCGTCTTTTCACATTAAAACACACTAACAATAATTCCAAATAATAAAATTGAAAAAAAACACAAACACAAACATATACAAACACTTGCACTTACATAAAAAAACAACACACAAAAAAAAACACACACACACACAAATACACAATACATACGCAATGCAGAAAAGCGCGAAAGTCACACAAGATCACTGAAAAATTGGCACCGTTTAACCCACGCGCTACGCCGATCGCCCACAGGACACAATCTTTCCCAAACGGATGGCGATGGCATCAGCACTGAGGGTGAATCAACAAGTGGCCGTAATCCGGCAACAACTGGTACTGGATGTTACAAGAACTATGAGCACGTTGCCAATCTGCGTAACTCCAACATGCATCACGTAAGTTTACACTGACCACAAAAAAAATACAAATGCTGTGAATTCTAAACTGTAAACTATTTTTTACTATAACAAATTAATGTTGAATACCAAAAAAAAAATAATATATAAAAATATATATGTACAAAGGTAAAGGTAACGAAAATATATAAAATATATATTGTATATGTCTGCATAGAGAAAACAGAACTTGCCTAATATTGTTTACATTGCATTTTTCACAGCGCCGTGGCTCTAGTTCAGAGCAGGATGCTGTGCCGCCATACAGCTTTGATAATCCAAATGCCAGGCAGACATCAATGATGGCCATGGAGAGCTACAAACGTGAACAGCAGGCACTGCAACAACAGCAACAGCAGCAACAGCAACAGCAGCAACAAGAGCAGCAGCAAAAACAACCACAACCACAACAACAACAGCAACAGCAGCAAAAGACAGTAACGCTACCACCAATCAATGCTGGCGTTGCCAACAATTTGGCAATGGTAGCAGCATCAAGTGCAGCAACAGCTGTTGCAACATCTAACACTGCTGGCCAGGAAAATAATGCTGTTGCTGTTGCTGGTGGTGCAGCAGGAGCAGCAGCAGGAGCAACAGCAGCAGGCAATACACAGGCGGATGATGCAATGACAATTGCATCAAATCAAAAGGGATTACCAATTCAGATGATGATAACACCAGGGGTAAGTGTGGGTGCTAGGGATTGTAGCGGGTCGTAGAGACTAAACGACTAAATATATATGTGTGTGTGCGTGTGCGTGCGTGCGTATAGTCGATGCGAAAAGTGCTCATACGTCTGTATATCTTGAATATCTTAATGTTTTCAAAGTTCTTAAAACGTATACTATAAATTAGTAAATGTGAAGCCGTTAACTGGAGCTACAAAAATTTTACCTATTGTAAACACAACACTTATCATAATATACTTTTACCTTTATATTTACAAATAATACAATTACAATTACAATTACAATTATTACTATAATTATTTATCACGCGTATTTTGGTTATCAACTTCTGTAATGTTCTCTTCTTCAGTATTTGATTCATTCTCATAGCTGTGGAAAAATTAAAAACACAGCAAATTTCAGCATTGTTTTTATTTTAGGTTTTGAAACTTTTTCTCATTTTCTCATTCTTCGAATTTTAGTTAAATTGGCAGTTTAATTTTATTTATTTATTTTTTTTTTTAGTAGTAGTTTTCATATCAGAATTTTTATCATTATGCTTCATGTCGTGTTTTTCTTTTCATTTCGATTTATTCAATTCACACAATAACCAATAAAATAACAATAACAAAAACTCTACTATATAAAGTCACTAAGCAAATAATATATAGAGGCAGCAAACAGCGCAAAAGTGGCAACTCTTGACATTTATAAGATCACAGCACATCGACTGCGCGTTGACGCTGTCGAAATCATAGAATTTTCAGTGTGAAATACTAGGCGAACAGAAATTAGCAGAAAGCAGACGGTTTAAAAATTCAAAGAAATTTGATTTACAAAGGGAAAAACAACTTGCCGCCTAAAAGTATGCAGCGAAAATTTTTAAGCTGTGTTAATATTAAGAGCTTTTATTTACTTTCTGAAAGTTTCTGTTCGCCTGGTATTTCTCACCACAAATCATTTGATTTTGTTCTAACATGAACTGAATTTTTATTTATTTTTTTTTTGTACTCTCTAACCTGTAACGGAAATTCGAATTTATTTAATTAATATCTCATATAAGTAAATAAAATATTTATTAATTTTTTTTATTATTATAATTTTTTGTTCTGTTTATTGTAAATATTTTTTTACAATTTAACATTAATTTAATAATTTTAAAAAATAATAAAATTCAATCATATTTTGTGTACTGGGTATAAAAACCTAAGGAAGCTGCTGTCTTCTCTCTGCCTAGCCTTCGGCTTTTTGGCGAAGTTTACGTGCAGTCGATGAGATTTTACAAATATTAAGAGTTACAACTTTCCCGCTGTTTGCTGCCTCTATATATTATTTTCTTAGTGGTAATACTAACAAAAACATTTTGAGAAGAGCCTAGCTAACAACTACTCGTATTTATAAAGTTCGATAACAACAACAACACATTTCCAACTTTTAGATTTTACGGGGACGCAGTAAGGAGGTACATTCAAAGTATACACAAAAGAACTCAAACTACTCTAACTCTAATGCATACTCTACTACTTACTTACTTACTTACTTGCCACTGCTACTCTTTGATATCTAACAAAATTTTACCTACAAAATTCGACTTCGATATCCCCAAAAAAATAAAATTAAAAAAAACTTATATTGATTTTCACTGGATTGATGATTTTCAAAAGGCTGAACATATATGCTAAACTTTCCTTTTCCTTTATCTGGCAACAAATTAAAAACAAAATCAAAACTCAAATTCGAATTAATACTATTTGCATTTTAGGAATGTCTTCTAAAAGTTTATCGATAACGATATATGAATATGAATATGTATTTCAGCTGCAAGAATGCTTGACATATTTTGCATATAAAATGCTCGTTTTTTATTTGTATAATATATTTAATGTATATTATTTTATTTATTAGTTTAATTTTCTTTTTTTTTTTTTTGGTCTTGTTTAACTATTTTCTTATAATCATATTCATATGCAATATTTCTCCCCAAAACTTGTTTAGCTGTAGCAACTGTTTATTGATGAAGACAATTTGTAGACATGTTTTTTTTTTTTTTTTAATTTAATTTTTAGTTTATAAATATGAAATGATTGAAGGAAGCTAAAGGCATAAACAATTGAAGCTAAAAAAAAACTTAAGTTTTCCAAATGGAAAATTTCTAAAAAATTTCCCAATAACTTAACTCTCTCTCTAACTATATATAAATCCTTTCTAATCGTTTCTATGAATGATAAAAATATATTTTTCAGAGAATGTATATATTATAATTTAAGAAAAATATTTAATATCTAAGCCTTTGGCTAATTATTAGTTAGGTTCTGCAAGGGTTTGTAATATACTAAGCATTGCTAATTTTTATGTTTCTTCCTAATACTTCATATTTTTCATATGTGATTATAATATTTGCTGCAGCTGCTATTTATATATATATTTCTCATTATTTTTCCATTAACAACAAACACAACATAACAGACATGACACAAACAACAAGAACAACAACAGCAAATAGAATCTACAAGTTAATAAAATATAATTTATAAATATGGGCGAAAATAATAATAACTTATGAAAAATATAAAAAAAAAAATTAAATTAAAAACTTCTTTATGGCTCTGACGATGCTTCCCGACGTTGAGATGCCACAGGCAATGGCTGCCGAAGTTTATCAAGTAGTGTATGCAGATCAGCTGTCAGTTTGGGCTGCACAATACCTTCGGCTGCTTGCAGACCAACAACTTGTGAGGAAAGCGCATCGACATCTTGACGCGCAGCAAAGAGCAGTTGATCATGTGCTGCCAGTTGCAGCTGTGCAATCTGTGCGCGTATTGCTGCTGCAGCAACCTCCTGCTGTGCATTACGCAGTGTATCTGTAATGCTGCGTACTTGCTTAGCAGCATGCTCAAGCTGTGACTGCATCGACATGGCAACAGCTTGTGCTTTATGTATCTCGCTGGCTTCCAGCTGAACTCTTGCTTGTGCTACATACAAATGTTGCACCAATTTGCGTAATTCCTGTGCACGCTTCTCATCATTATCCATAACCGACTGTTGGCCATGCAACTGCTGTCCGTGATAGCCTATAAAAATTTGCAGTTAAAAAGAAAGTTAAAAACTTTTAATTTAAAGATTTGACGTACCTTTGTCTACTGTTGCTTGCGCATGCTTCATATTATACAGTCCCAAACGTTTAAATTGATGCACAGGATTTGCGTTCATATATTCGCCGTATGCGGAATTAATTCTAGAACTAGGCCGTGTGCTGCCTGCACGTGGAAGAATAAATAGTGCAACTAGTAGAAGAAGAGTTAAATTAGTTATAATTCGTGTTAGATTCCTTAGAAATACTTACCAATCCAAAGCAGATAGCTTAGGCGCATTTAGAGCACATTGAGAGCAGATCATTTAGCTTGCTGAGTTTAAGAAAAAAAAAACAAAAAATTATTTAGATATTTGATATACTATAATTATTTGACAAACGATTCAAATTTGACTGACTGACTGACAGTCCCCAAAAACAACAGGAACAATAACAACAACAACAACAACTACTACACTTACCAATAGCATCATGTAACGGTTTGCCGGAAATCTTCATAAAACGCTTTTGCACAATTAATGCTAAGATTTATTTTCTGAAGGATAATTTTTAGCATGTGCATGAGCATTCAATGTACTAAAATTGAAGCAAAACATATTAAATATATAAGTCAATGTTTTTTTAATACAAATTAAACTCTATTAATATAATCTAATATTTATATATATATCGATATCTATAACTATATATATTTTATATTATATATTATATGTGTCTGCTGCATGTTTTATGCATTATGTGTATTTTAGTTAGTTTTTTGTATTCATTGTTGTATTTTTGATTATGCATTTACATTTTGCCAAAACCCTAAACCATACTTATAGGAAGTGGCCGAATTGCGCCGCCAGGTGGCGCTCGAGAACCTGCAAAACCAGCGCATGGACAATCTGGAGCAGGATGTGCCAGTGGAATTCGAATGCTGCTTCTGCACAACAAAGGTAAAATCGACAACCAAGACAATCGATTTATCTCCCATAACATAACCCCACACCCAGCCCCTAACTTGCTATAATACTGACTATATATACATATATGCTCCTATAAATAACAAACATATGTCACTAATATTAGATCTGTATACTATATACTATATACAATATCTGTACTATATAATCAATACTCTATGTTTGTATGCTTTATGTGTAGTTCGCATGCTTTGTACTCAATATTTAAATTTTTTACTAATTGCACTTGCACTTCAATTTATTGGATTATGTTTTTTTTTTTTTTAATATCTTTCTCACAATGTTTTCGTTTTAACACAAAATAATACTAACTGAAAAAAAAAGCACGCACATCATCTCAATCTCTCTCTATCTCTCTTTCTCTCTCTCTCAATAGATTTAAGAGAACTTGTATAAGAAATAATTATAGCTAAAAGGAAAGAAATTAAAGTTGTTAAAATTGCTCATAGATCATGCTTGGCATAGGCATCCCTTTCGCTCCATCCATATATCCAAAAAAAAAAAAAAGAAGGAATTCATATTACGTCCGTCCCAAAGTAGATCCCAAAGAAAAAAAAAAAAGTTTAGTAACAGTTATGTAATGACGGAAGGACTCTGTAAATATTACAGGATCGCATTTGTGTCTTTCACGATAAGGAATATAGCATCAAGAGATTGGCACGTCCGCCACCATCTCCAAAAAATTATCTGGCACTCAAACGCATGATCGAGGAGGGTACAATCGATATATTTTATCTATGATTCGATTTATCGAATTTGAATTAATTGATTCTAAATACAGTTACGATGATTGTGAAGCTGCACCCCGTGACAATTGTCCAGTGAAACCAGTGAAAAGTTCGTGTATTGTGTTTTTCAAATATTTTCATTTCTTTTTCTTTTTTTTTCAATTTCTTTTTGTTTTTTTTTTTCTTTTGTTAATTTTTTTTTTTTGTTTGTTTTGTTTTTGTGTGTACAGAGAGTGGCGCAAAAGAGTGGAAGAAAAATGTGGCAATTTTATGTTGACTTTGTTTCTTTTTCATTTCTTTTACTTAAAGGGTTTGCCAGGATGTCAAGGCGAGTGTATTCCATTGCGTGCGAATAGCGTTTAGAACACAAAAAAAATTTCTTTAGAGCTTGACTAATTGATTGACAATGGCTGTCAATCATCAATCAATAACGACGAATACACTAATAAGAAAATACACCAATACACATAAACACAAACACACACGCCCTTGTCTGCACACACACACAAAATACACCTAAAACACACACACCAACACCTACACGCTACACTTAAAAATTAATTAATTTTAAAAGTTGAACTCAAAAACAAAAAAAAAAAAAGAAAAACAAAAACTCATTAAATGTGCTTTAAATTTATATATATATAAAAAAAATATATTTATATATATATTTATATGCGTAGAAACTATTGAAATTACAACAACGAAAAGTTAAGCATAATGAAAGAATATATGAAACACGTTAATGTAGTATTAATTATCGAAATACACAAGTTAAAACTTTAATTAAATCAATTACAAATTACAATAATAATTTCATAATAATAATAATAATTATTCGTGCGTGACGTGAAAGCTAAAGAAAGACATAGAAAATTCTAAGAATTTAATTAATTTAATTTTACTTCACACATAAAAATGGAGCAAAAAAACAAAAAAAAGAAAACAACCAAAAAATGAAATCAAAGAAAAAGCAGCATGTGTTATTATCCATTATATATAATATTATATATATTTCTATATTAGCTATTTCTCTATTTCTCTATACTATTCGCTATCTATCTATCTATCTATTTATCTATCAATCTATCCTAACTACAATGATCTATCCAGTGTTTACCTATATATATATGTTTTAAGGCCTTGAGAGATGAGTTTCAAACAATTCTTTTCTACACTAAGCACAGAATTACAATTAGTTTTAAACCAGCGTCGTTTTGTTTTTTTTTTTTTAATAATATTAGCAACAATTGCAAACAATTAAATTTAGTAGCAAAAAAAACGAAAAAAATAACAAAACAAATAAGTAATAAACAAATATTATTAATTAATTATTTAATTATTACAATGTTATGAATCGAAATGAAAAAAAAAAAAGAAAATACAAAAAAAAAAAAGAGATACAAAAAAAAAAAAAAATATACGAAAACAATGAATGCAATAAATAAACAATTGATTATTGATTTAAAAACATATTTAATTAGCACTATTTTCTCTATTGGCACTCAAAACTTTCTTCAACTGATTGTGTTTTATTTTTTTTCTTTTATTATTACTATTTAATATCGTACGTATTGCTCGCCTAGAAAACAACCAAAAAAAAGAAACAAAAGAAAATACAATACAAAAAAAAAAAAAAACTTGCAAGAAATCAATTTTAATTTCAATTAGACTTTTCATTTTGTACATTGAGAGCTGGCATCCCCGATACACTTGAACACTTACTTGAGCCGAATTTTCCCCTCTCCCTGCGGGTAAGTAATAAACCAGAGAGACAGCTCTTAAGTTACATTTCGTTTACAGTTTTGTTTCGTTCTATTTAATTAAAAATATTTTTTTTTTATTTTATTTTATTTTATTTTTTTAATTAATTTTATTTTTCTTTTTAAGTTTCTGTTGAGTACTAAAAAAAAAAATAATAATAATAAAAAAAAACATCTGCTCGCGCTGCACGTTTGACTTTAACTTGATGCATTTTAGTTGCATGTTCAATGCTCGTGAGAAACTGCAACAACAACAACAACAACAACTACTACTACTACTACTACAACAACAACAACTATTAACTCAACAATTTTCAGCAAAATTTCAAAGTGCACACGTTTTATTTATTGCGCCTCAAAAGGTACACTGACCCCCCCATTATCCATGCTCCATGCCCAGCAGCCATGGCTTGCGGCTGTTCTCAATCTATTATCAACTATAATCTACATTACTTTAGTGCAGACTTTCTGTTTTACAGGACTTCAAGGAATATACCGATGCAGAGGGTGTCATTTCACTTCCAACATCCGACTTCCACAAGCCAATCTGCCTGGAGATGCGTCTGGCAGCAAGCAATTATGCAGCGAATCGTCAGGCAAATCAATTCGGGTTACTCGCACCAGATGCCGCCACACAGCCGCTGCAGTTGACAACGCCAGGCGATGTTGTATTACTGCCAGTTTATACCAGTGCCAGCATTATGCCCATTATATCACAATCATCATCGACATCCTCTTCGTATGGTACCACAACATCCACAACGATTGCCTTGCCATTGGAGACCACACAGCGCTTTGGGGCGCCCATTGCAAGCAATTTCAATCACAATTATAATAATAATTTCAATACAACAACTGTTGGTGCTGGTGGCGCTGCCAATGGATTGCTGCTGTTTGGCAATGGCAATTATGCTGGCATCAGCAGCAGCAGTAACAACAACAATAATAACAATGCAGATTTGGCTAGTGTGGATAGCTCGGATACATATGCCAGCTGCCAAACGCATCCATTTCTATCACAAGGCGATCTCACTGCCGATTTCAATGACGAGGCTTGCGCTCTGGACATTGATATGGATAATTTGTATATAAATCCATTGGAGAAGGAATCATGTCGCAACACAAATATTAGCAGTTCAACGGGTTTCATTGTTGGTCTGCCACCTACAGTATCTGCCACAGGTTTGTCGATGCGTGCTCAGGTGAAGAAGAGTGCATCGGGTGATACAGCATTACGAAATCTGGCAGCAGGTGGACTTAGTCCATTGGATGATGTCTACCAGAATTTCGATGTACAAGAGCGTGGCAGTCGTGTTAGCCTGAACGAGAACTCAGTGCCAAAGCATCGAAAGACGCGTTTCCAGCAAAGCTTCACAGCCATACGTCCCAGCACGAGTAGCAATAAGCCGCGTGCACGTTTCGAGGATACAAAACTCTGTGACGATAATGTGCGGCTTGATGGTGGTGCTGCCGGCGGTGCCTCGACATCGGGTGGCAGCGGCACTGCTTCGGGCATCGGTGGAAGCAAAAAGAAACGTTCGGCCTTTATGCCGGGCAAGAGCATAGCCACTGCCACCAAACTGATTAATCAGCGTTTGTTTGGCATACAAAATGCTGGCGCCAAAGGTAACGGACCTCGGATCTCTCATCCAAAGAATGAATGCAAAAATAATTAATTCAATATTTTATATTTGTAGCCAAATTTGAGAGCAAGCATTCCTCATCGATAGATTCGATTGATGCATCGCCCAATTTGGAGCATCACAGACGCTCCAAGTCGATACTGAAAAACAAGTCTGATGTCTCACGCGTACTGTCCGATCCTGAAAGTGAGCGTCTATTGGCGGACAATATGTCAGGTTCGGGTGTGTCCGATAATGGCACAGTTATGGTATATATATATGATATATGATATTATCAATAGATATTTCTTAACGAAATTAAATAGAATTTGTATTTAAATTCTCAGGGCGAATCTGGCAGCGATTACTCACCGAATAAATTACCTCATTCAGTTTTAGCTAAGTCTATATCCCCACCACCCCTTAGGCATCGCACACTAATGCATCAACGCTCAGGACCAGCGACGCTGCAATCGAAACCAACTAAATTCCAAACGCCCCGCTATCCCGAAGAGCAGGCATTACGACAAGTGAAGCCTGTACTTTCACGTTCCTCGGCAGCTGCACAGGCATCAACAGAGGGTCGCTACGATCATAGTTCGACCAGGGACAGTAGTTTGGGTGAGTGAAAAAAAATTATTCATAAAATTTCTTTTTCTCTTCCTCTCTCTGTCTCTCATTCTCTCAGTCGATAATTGAGTATAGACAAGTAACAATTACAACAAACAACAAAACAAACCAACAACAACAAGAAATATTCTGTTCTATATTCTCTCTCTCGCCTATCTATCTATCTATCTATCTATCATTAAATGCGCCGCTCAACTCAACTCAACTCCAATAACTGAAATCAACACATCTGAAATTCTAGTTACTGTCTTCGATGATGCATTCTGAATAGCCTGAACCTATCCACACAAATCCCACCCACAGACACAGAACTAAACACGTCTATATATGTGTATGTATATATATGTATATATATATATACACGTCTATATGCAAGTACAAGAAAAAACACACTCAAAGGATTCACAGTTACAGGCAAGCCGAGTCCCCATTGTTGTTAGTAGCATAAATTCACAAAGATGTCGCAGCATAATGGAATTAACTGAAACAATAACAATTTCAGCACAACCAGCTACTGCACAAAACATATACACTCTCACACATACATATACACACATATATATATACACAGCAGTACTTTAACACCTTTACAGTTGACAGCTTGGTCTTCGTCCTGCACAACAACAAGAACTTCATCAGACACACAGCCGCGAGTTATTATTGTAATATTTAACAAAACTTTTATCTATGTGAAACTGTAGCAGTTGGCATTTCAACACACACACACTCTCTCTAACACAGACACTCAAACACACACACAAGCTTATTGTATAGCATAAAGTTTTTTTGTAGCACAGTTGTCTATAAATCTTTCACTTTTTATATAACAAAAGATACTAACAATTTTTATTCTCTGCCCAAACTTAGACTCCGAAACGACTTTTACTTCGCCTGTGCGACAGACACAAAGCCAAGCAGAGGCAACTGCAGCTGCTGCCAAAGCAGCACAAGACAAAGCTGACGCAACAGCTGAAGCAGATGTTGACAATGATGATGGTGATGGCGAAGATGGTGAAGGTGAAAGCGAGGCAAATGATGAACAGCGTGCGCTGTTGCAGCCACAAAGTAGTGATGAGCCCAGCAAGGATGATGCTGGCAATGCAACAGGTGGCAGCGGGTCAGGCGGTGGGGCCACGTAGCAATTAGTAAATAAACACACCAAGAGCGCTTAGTAGTTATTGTACTATATACATATGTAAAACAACAAAAACAAAAAAAAAAATCAACAAAAAAAATATAAAAATCCAAAAAAAAAAAACCCCAAAAACCAAAAACAAAATACAAAAAGGGAAAATTTATGAAAAAAATCCATAAAGAAAAAAAAAACACAAGAAACACAAACAAAACAAAACTCAAAGTGATAGCAAAGTTAGCAAAAATGGAATGTGAATTATATAAAAGCAATGAACAGTATCCTAGTCTAGTCTTGAGGTGCCGAAGAGGTGAAGCGTTGAATATTTTTACATAAAACTGAAACTAAAACTGAAAACACGAACCGAGAAACCAAAAGCAAAAACCTAAACAAAAAAAAAACACAAATATACAAACAAAAAAAAATCTATGCAAATTGTTGCGATGCCGCGCATGCCGTACAAAAAAAAATAAATAAAATAAAATAAATAAAAAATAAAAACACTAGAAAAGAAAAAAAAATCTTACAATACAATTTTACATGTAAATAGAGAACCTTAAGCTAATGCTAATGCTAAATAATCTATTGTAAATGCAAAAAAAACAAAAAGAAACAAAAGCAAAATGCAACATTTATTTACCGCTTGCAGCTAGCTAAATAGACAAAATCACCAAAAGAGCCTAAAAATAAAAACCTAATAATAATAATAAAAATAATAAAGAAAGAAAGAAACAAGAAAAAAATAATATATATTCATATTTTAAATGCAATTATATACAAAACATGCAATAAAAAATAAAATAAAAAATATATATATACATCTATATATACATCCAAACATACATAAAAAAAAAACATATATATACACAAAATCATGCAATTAAAATTCGCGGCATATTTATAAAAATACTAGAAAATGAAAAACAAAAAAAAGCAAAAGCAAAAAGTTAATCCAAGTACTAATATTATTTTTTTTTTTTGTCAAATCTCGCAACAAAAGACATCAAGCCGATTTATATACTATATACAGATACATACATATATATATATATATATATAGATATATATATTAGTCTAATTGATATACATCATATATACACGCTAGATAAATTGATTGAGAAATTCATAAAAAAACAAAAAAACAAAAACAAAAGCAAAAGTAGTTAAAAATCGTTATGCAAAAAGTTCGTTTATATGTATGTGTAAGAATAATGGTAAAGGCTTCATGTTTTAGTGCTTTGATTTCCCAACTATTTAACAGCATAGTTTATAAATCATAGACACATTCTAACAGTAAAACAAACTAATACGAAATACAAAGAGTTCCTCAGTTACAAATTCAAATGAATTTCCCATTAAATGAAATTTAAATATTTCCTGTTTGCAGACAGCTGATAAACTCGTAGTTTGTTATTTTTTTTATTTTATTATTTTGTTTTTTCAAGCCCCAAAACTTAAACTATTGTCTTAGAGGTATGAAATGTACGTAAATTGAGATTGTGTTTTTTTTTGTTGTGTTGTATGATGTAGTAGATAAATGTTGAACATTAAATAAGATTAATGATGATAATTCTAAGTTATATATAAAATATTCTATATATATAATTGTATATCATTTCATTTGTTCATTTATCTGTTGAGATATTGCATAGTGATATTTTATGCGCTAGTCGCAAAACAGCTTTTTTTATGTGTGTGCGTCCCGTGTGTGTTAGTTGAAAGTTAAACAAACCAAGTACTTTAAAAGTTACAAAAAGTTAATTGTAAAATTTATTATTATACATTTTTTTTAAGGTCTCAGTGTATCACATCCCACAGCAATATCCTTATAGTAGATTAACTGACATACCTTAAGTTTCAGTCCGTTTTGATCAAGGCAATATTACATATACATATGATCTTCGGCTGCATCGAAGTTATACTGTTCATTTTGTTTTCTATTCAAAATATATAATTATATAAGCAATAATTTAAAGCATATGATGAGCACCTAAAATCTTGTGAATTTTTCTTTACATACACTATATATATATATATTTTTCCTTGGTTCTCCATGGTAAATCTTTAGTCAATTATTATGAAAAGTTGTATGTTTAACATTGTTTGTGTGTTTTCTAATATGTGAATCATTTTTCCTCGTCTTAGTTGTGAACCTATATAAATGAATAAACATTCCATGTTATTGAGATTCAAAAGTTAATATCATGATTGTTCAATGAGATACTATTACTACTATATGTTATATATTATCAAACGATTAGACATCAGTTTGAAGAGTATTCTGGGCAAACAAAGTTTCTAAAATATATATATAAAAAAAATGATTAGTATTTATGCAAGCAAATATTACGCTAAATCAATAAAATCAAGCATTTATTAAATTATTAAAAATTAAAAAAGAAAAACAATAATTGGAATAAAAATAAAGTAAAAATTAAAAATAAAGTAAAAAATTAATTAAATTTAATAAATTGTTGTCAAGACAGCAAAAAGCAAAGGCAACAACAGTAGCCTCAAATATGTCCAATATAAACTTTTTGTTAGATTCAGTTTTGGTTGTAAACCTTTTAAAGAGAATTTTTAAAGAATCCTAAACTAAAATCTATGTAATTTTTTTTGAAGCAGCAGCAGTAAAAGGCAAGCATAAATATGAGCAGAACAAGACAAGATGATGACGATCATGATGATGATAATGATGATGTAAGAGCGTAAAGAACGTAATTTGGATATAAAATCGAATGCAAATTAGACTCTTAGAAACATATCAGTAAAAGGAATATAAATTCACAATACTCACAAACATTGTTACAAAAAAAAAGACACACACACACACATACAAATACATACATATATATAGACACACACACACACACACACACACACACACACATACATACATACATACATACATACATACATGTATACACTGTAAATTCACACATCAATTTTTATTATGAGAAGCCAACAAACTTAACGTCCGCTTTTTCAACTTAAAAACCCAAAAAAAAATATAAATAAAAAAAAATTAATAAAAAAAAATATATAAAAATAAAAAAAAAATAATACTACTAATCTAGTTAATGCCAAGTATTTGAATTAACAACAAAAAAAAATAAAATAAAAATAAATAAATATGTATTTGTATGTAATTTAAATAATTAAGAGCTACTATAATTAAATGCCTAATGCAAACCAAAAAAAAAAAAATTAAAGAAAATTTTGTAAGCAATTCGTTTCAAGACAACAAGAAAATAGGAAAATTTCTATACACAACTTTTGGTGAGCACTGGACACATTCCACATTGCGTATACTTAATTTGTAATTTGTAAACATCATGCAGAACTAATGAACTTTTGTAAATATTTATTTCACACAATTACATTAAAATTTACATTAACATTTACATTTAAATTACATTACATGAGACATGAAATGCATCGGTTTTTTTTTCATTAGGTTTTTTATTTATTAAATAGTATGAAAAAAAATAAATAAAAAAATAAAATAAATGACAAAAATAAAAATAAAATTATTATAAATATTAAAAATAAATGGCACTGCAATTTTTTATACAAAAAAAAAATCGTTTCGGTTTGAAATTGTTACTATTTTTCTAAATTATTTTTAAAAACAGCTGCAGAGATGCAGATGCATTGATATTCAAAAAATATATAAAAAAAATACAAAGAAGAAGAAGAACGGATTAAGTGCAATAACAACAACAACAAACAACAGCAACAAAATGAAAAGAAAAGCAAAGCAAAGCAAAGAGAAGTCAAAATGAAATGTTATTATGTAATATTAAATATTAATTATATTAAAATTATTTACTAAACAATATGTACATTTTAACGTAGTCTGTCAGCGACGATTGTAAATCAGCAAACAAACAAACAAAGTGAATAACATTTAACAAAAAAAAAGAAATTCATAAGTAATTTAAAATCGTTGAAAAACACACACAAAAAAATAAAAAAAAAAAAACAAATTTATTAAAACATATTAAAAAACTATATTGAGCGAAATACCATGGAAATACAAATAAATCATTGGGCAAAATTTAAAAAAAAAAATCTTTTGTATTTTTTTTCTTATTGCCTGGCAAGCAACCTGGACTGGCAGCAAATAAGTAAAGCTTTTTAACTTGAATCCTTAACAAGGCTCACAACAGTCTTTGCTACTGAGACAGCGAGCTTTGTGCTCTTCAAGCTTTTCAGGGTTGACAGGTTGCTATAGAAAACCGTAGACTTAGCTAAGACACGAACCCACAAGCCGCCCCATCCAATATATGCCTAGATATTTTTAAGTTGCGCTAATTACTAGCTTGAAAAATTCTTTAATAATTAACTAAAGTCTTACACGTAAGTGGGCGTGGCACATTAAACTGTCGATATTACATGGACATTCAAGACATAATTAATTAAATTGAAATTCTTTGCCACGCCCCTTTAATAAACTTATAAATGTCTCAATTGAGCTAGCTCGGGTCACAATTAGTCAAAATGTATACGAACAGCGAGGCTAAGGCTTTGGAGAAGCGCAACTATCGTCGAATGCAAGAGATGATACGAGTTACCTATACAGTGGGATACAATATGAGGAAACCCAAACGTTACGATATTGCACTGAGACTGTGTGTATTTCTTTATCACATACATATATGTTAAACTAAAGTTCTAAGCATTACCTTGCATTCAAATAGCTGGAGTGTTATTCTTATAATCAGCAGTATTGCATCCTTCTATGGCCACTGGAATCTTTTTGTGCTTTATATTACAGATATACCACGCATCACTGAGGTGAATTATGCTTCAATGTTAATGCATGCATTTAAATTGTTTTATTTTTGCAGACTATTAGCACTGTCTTTCAGTGTACGATGGCTATTGTGAAGCTTATTTATTTCCTTTTGGCACCACGCAAATTCTATCTACTGCTGCGTCGTGCCTGTCGCCATAAGCTTTTACTTGATTGTGAACTATTTGCACTTGTTTCTGGTTAGATAATTGTGAGATTTATTCGTCAGCTTAGAGATTTATTTACTTGTTATTTCTTTAGATCTAGCTATTGCCAAGCCGCTGCGTCAGCAGGTGGAAAATATCATGGAACGCTGTTGGCTTAGCACACGACGTCAATTGATGTTCTATTTGTTCTGTTGTAGTGCTATACTCTTGAATTATTTTGTCTCCTCATTGGTTGTCAATTTTTATCGTTACTTTACCTTGCCACACGGCAGCTATGATATTGTTTTGCGTTAGTTTAGCAAACAAAAGCCACTTATAGCTTACTGTTCTTACTTAGATTTTTGCTTGAATTTCAGCATTTCCTACATTGTATCCTGGTTGCATGGATAAGGGCATGACTTTTCCTTACTACTATGTGCCATTGTTCTTGGAAACCAGCAATCTTTATCTCTGTGGCATGGGTAAGCATATGTAAAGCAATGGCTTCATCTGCACAGCCAACTAAATCTCATTTGTTAGGCACACTTGGCTTTGATGTCTTATTCATTGTGCTATGCCAGCATTGTGTTGGCCTTATGCAGAGTTTATGCCACATGGTTGAATGTTCAACCTCCGAGCTAATACCAAAAGAACGTCGTGTTGAATATCTACGCTGTTGCATCTATCAATATCAACGTGTGGCAGCGTAAGTTTTTACCTTCTATTGCATAATATTCTCATCTTCTCTTTTGCAGTTTTGCCTTGGAGATAAACAATAGCTTTAGGCATATGATAATCATCCAATTCGTGCTGAGTCTCTTCTGTTGGGGTTTGGTGCTTTTTCAAATGAGTGTTGGCTTTGTATGAAATTCTGTTTTCAGTTCTCTCTGCTCTGTTTCAATGTGCTTATGTTTGATTTTATAAACAGGCCACAAGCATCACCACAGCGTTACGTATGATTATGTATCTCTCGGCTGGTGGTTATCAAATTGTCATTTACTGTTATAATGGTCAACAATTTAGCACAGCTGTAGGTGCTCCTGCTTACAGAAATTCCTGTTGATAGTCAACTCTTTTCCTTTTTTATTTTCATTGCAGAGCGAAGAGATTCCAATGTCATTCTATGACTGTGTTTGGTATGCGGAATCTCGGGAATTTCGTCAACTCATCAGAATGATGATAATGCGTACAAATTTAAGCTTTAGTCTTGACGTTTCCTGGTTTACCAAAATGTCCCTGCCCACCTTGATGTGGGTAGGTTTTGGTATTTCAATTATTTTTCATGGATTCTTCATAGAAATTTTTTCTTTTTCAGATGGTTCGCACAAGTGGACAATATTATTTGCTGCTGCAAAATATAATGGAAAAATAAAAGAAATTAATAAAGAAAATTTTCAAATTAAATGCAAAACAATTTGTCTTTTAAAATTATTCTACATTTTTGTAAGATAATAATATTTTATTCGCTAATATAAACATGAACGCACACCACTAATAGTAGGATACTTTTTCCAGGATGCTGCTGGGGTATTATTTTAGCGTTCACTCCTCGTACAGCAAATTATTCAGATATATTTTTAGCCATAATGAGTTAGCAAAACTATATTCCAAACTTATTAAAAGCATTTTAGCTAGTTTAACCCTACATTAAGCTTCCTCAAAAGTTATCCTAAAACTAAAAATAAAATATATAATCCAAAACCCAATATAATATGCATAAAGCTTATATAGTTGTTAAACTTGCTAAACTCTAAATTAGAAAGCTTTAAGTTTAAGCTTTTTAGGGTTGTCAGGTTATAATAATACTCTGCTTAACAAAAGCTAATACAAAAACCAATGTAAAATGTCAATGAGGTACTAAATATTTAACATTAGAGTCTTGGGAATCATCTAAATAATTAAATGCAGCTTCAAAACGGAATGGGGGCGTGCTTCCTGTTACATAATTAACATAATTTGATACCACGCCCCCTTCAATATGCGTATAAATTGTCTTTTCCGGCATTTAACTGACAATTAAGTAAAATGTACACAACCAGTGAGGCTAAGGACCTGGAGAAGTTCAACTATCATCGGATTAGAGAGATGATAAGAGTCACCTATACTGTGGGATACAATATGAAGCAACCTAAACGTTACAATGTTGCACTAAGACTGTATGTATTATGTTTAAATACTGTTATACAAATAATCTCAAATAATTTTGTTTGGATTTATTTTAATCCATTAGCTGGAGCATTGCGCTTATTGCAGGCAGTTTTGCATCATTCTATGGCCATTGGCAGCTATTTATACGCTATGTTCCGGACATACCGCGCATCACCGAGGTACTTTATCCCTAAGGATAATGCAATATGCATATAAATGTGGTATCATTTCTTTGCAGACTATTAGTACAACATTCCAAAGCTTGATGTCTATTGTGAAGCTCTTGTATTTTCTACTGGCGCCTCACAAATTCTACATGCTGTTGCGTCGCGTCTGTCGTCATGAGCTTATGTTGGAGTGCGAAGTATTTGAAGCAATGTCTGGTCTGACATTTACTGTCTAAGATATTTTTATTGTATTCTCATCAACTGTTGTTGTTGTTGCTGTTGTTTTCTCTTTGTTGTTTTGTGTTATTGATGTAGATCTGAAGATTGTGGAGTCGCTGCGTCAGCGTGTTGACGACATCATGAATCGCTGTTGGACAAGCACGCGCCGTCAATTGTTGTTCTATTTGTTCAGTTGCATTTGTATCACTTTGAATTACACTTTAAGTTCGTTTGCCACCAATTTGTATCGCTACTTTACACATTCCCATGGTAACTTTGAAATTGTTTTACGTAAGTGCTGCCATCCACAAAAAAAATATATATATATATATTTATATAAAAGATAATTGCCAGCTGTTGCTGTCGCTGAAAATTTGCTTCAATTGTAGCTTTACCATCTTTTTATCCTTGCTGTATGAACAAGGGCATGACCTTTCCCTTCTATCACATTCCCATGCTCTTTGAAAGCTGTAGCCTTTATCTTTGTGGCATGGGTAAGTTCTGGGTAACTGTTCAACTTCAATGTCGCCATTATATCTGCAACTTTACTTAATTAACAACAGGTACCCTTGGCTTTGATGTGCTTTTCATTGTGCTATGCCAGCACTGTGTTGGCCTAATGCAGAGTCTATGCCACATGATTGAGTGCTCCACATCAGAGTTAATACCACAAGAGCGTCGTGTTGTATATCTACGCTGTTGCATCTATCAATATCAACGTGTGGCAGCGTAAGTTCAAGTTCATATTGCATAACATGCACATATCATGCTTATGCTCTCTTTGCAGCTTTGCAGTAGAGATCAACAATAGCTTTAGGCACATGATTATTATACAGTTCATGTTGAGTCTCTTCTGTTGGGGTCTGGTGCTATTTCAAATGAGTTTTGGCTTTGTATAAACCTATGTTCTGTGTGTGTGCTCTATAATGTCCTATAACGAGTTAACATTATTCTAGGCGACAAGCATCAGCACAACGTTACGCATGTTTATGTATCTTGTATCTGGTGGCTATCAAATTGTCATCTACTGTTATAATGGTCAACAATTTAGCACAGCTGTAGGTGCTTCTGCTGATGTTCAACTCTTTTGTTTTGCTTTATTCTTTACCATAACCATTTGCAGAGCGAAGAGATTCCAATGGCATTCTATAACTGTGTTTGGTATGCGGAATGTCAAGAATTTCGTCAACTCATCAGAATGATGATAATGCGTACAAATCAAAGCTTTAGTCTTGATGTTTCCTGGTTCACAAAAATGTCACTGCCCACCCTAATGTCGGTATGTTGTGGCATTTGAAGTATTTTGACATGGATTCACATTGCTTTTTTATGCATTTACCTTTTTTTGCAGATGATACGTACAAGTGGACAATACTATTTGCTGCTACAGAATATAATGCAAAAGAAATGAACAAGATGCGAAAAGAGCAAAATAAATAAAATTGACACTTGAAATTGTTTTTTTTTTTGTACCAGTATCCATCAGATACTGTCTATCAGTGAGTAAGTTTCCGTCAGTCAGAAAGTCAATGAGACAGAGCCAGAAACAGAGATGACAGGGAGACAGAGAGAGAGAGATACGCAGACAGACAATCAATATTTGCTTGTGGAACGAGGTACAGTGTGGCAAGCCCATTTGTTTTGATGGGAATGGCCGACTGATAATTCATTTAAGGCATTAAAATAATGAAATTGCCAGCTGATAACGAGCCACGGCTGAGGCTAGTTCCCATTGATTACATTCGCCCTGCCACAGTCCGACACTTTCCTAATCAATTTTATTTATTTATCCTTGTCGAGGTTCTGTTCATAAGCTTTCAACACTACTGCCACTAGGCTCCTTTCGGCCATAGGCACTCAGGGCGCTTTGGGCCACTTTGATATTGTCTTCATATTGTGCTTTAAATGGTTTTTCTTTTCTTTTTTTTTTGTTTTTTTTTTTTGTTTTGCGTTACGTCCATAATTGCTATATAGTTTCATTCCCAGAACCGCCTATAGCTACTACTACTCTGTCTTTGTCTTTCATTGTCTGTCTTTCACTATGTTTGCTTTTCTGTTTTCTTTTTTGCGTGCCACCATGCTTCAATTTCTACTTTCGACTTGTGCAATATTTGTAATGCATATTCGCTGTTAGTTGGCGCAGTTTTCTTTTGTCCCGCGTTATATATATATATATATATATATATTTCTTGGCTGTGAGTTTTATCTTTCTGTTTTCGTTTCGCTTTAATGCCTTTCGCTTCATATTTCTCCTACTCTCATGTCTGCAATGTCTTTTTCTTCTTCTTAGTTGCAAAAGGACA
The DNA here is from genome assembly GCA_037044475.1 of Zaprionus obscuricornis. NCBI lineage: Eukaryota > Metazoa > Arthropoda > Insecta > Diptera > Drosophilidae > Zaprionus > Zaprionus obscuricornis. Next base: position 34,339 of record JBAMBR010002240.1, on the reverse strand, counting down.
TCTTTTCTCTGCTTGTCAGTTTATTGAGGCGCATGAATATTTTACAGCCTTTTGTGTGTGTGTTTTTTTTGTTTTGCTTGTATTTACACTTGTTTATGTGTATGTGTGTGTCTGTGTATGTGTGTGTGAGTTTGTGTTTGTACATATTACTTACACTTTGGCGGCATGATTTGAGAATTTATTATTATTCTTATTTTTTGTGCTTGTGCATTATGATTTTTATTGTGCAGGACAGCGATACTTATACTTTATTCATTTCAGCTTTTTTTTCTTCTTTTTCTTTTTTTCACTTTTCTGTTGCCATTTTTTTTGCGTTTTTTTTTTTATTGCTGTTAAAGTGAAATAGCGAATATTGCATTATTTAGCAAAAGGATTACCTTAAGATACTTGCAAATTCATTTGAGAATTAGAAATCTAAAACAAAATTCATTCTTACAATGCTTTGAAGGACATGACATTTATATAATATGCATTTTATATTATTTATATTAAATATTTTATTAATTTAATAAATATTTAAAATTAAGAAATTTAATTTAATTTTTTATTTTATATATTTTCTGTATTTTTTATAGTTTTTTTTTTTAGTTTATTAAATATATAAATTGAAAAATAAAATTTGATAATATTTATTAATTAATTTATTTATTAAAACTAAGAAATTTAATTTATTTTTTTTATTTTATATATTTTCTGTATTTTTTATAGTTTTTTTTTTAGTTTATTAAATATATAAATTTAAAAATAAAATTTGATAATAATTTATTAATTTATTTATAATTTAATTAATTAATTTATTTCAACTAAGAAATTTAATTTAATTTTTTATTTTATATATTTTCTGTATTTTTTATAGTTTTTTTTTTAGTTTATTAAATATATAAATTTAAAAATAAAATTTGATAATAATTTATTAATTTATTTATAATTTAATTAATTAATTTATTAAAACTAAGAAATTTAATTTAATTTTTTATTTTATATATTTTCTGTATTCTTTATATTTTTTATTTGTTTATTAAATACATAAATTTAAAAATAAAATTTGATAATAATTTTAATTTTTATTAATTTATGAAATAATTGAAAATTATATTTTTCATTTTATTTATTTTATTTCTTTTATATTTTATTTCTTTTATATTTTATTCATTTTTCTTTAATTATAAAAAATTCAAAAATTAATTTTTCTAAATTCATATTTCACTAAAAATTTATAAAATAAAAATGTAATGTAAATATTTTCACAGAAATTCATTAAAGAAGGCAAGAACGGACAATAAACGCATAGCATTATAAATGACAAATTAATGGCACATGAGCGCACACGTGAGTCGCCAGAGGCTATGCCTCTCAAGAGCCCAGCAGCAAGCTTTGGCCATTATGTGACCTTTGATGTTTTCAACACAACTTAAATACTCACACACATACGTAAACACACACACACACACACACTAATACTTCACGTAGTGTTAAAGCATAATGTGTTTAATTGCTTTTAATTGAAAATAAATATGAAAATATTTTTTTGAAATGCTGCACATAAAATATCAATAATATTTTCTTTGACGCTTAGCGAAAAATAAAATCAAAATTTGCATAGAGAGAAATAATTAGTATAAAATCTGCATATAATGCGATTAAAATTTAAACAATAGAATGACAAAAGCATATGTTAATGTTATGTATAATTACTGCATATATTTATATATATATTTATGTATATATTTGTATATTTATATCTATATAATAATTGTTATGCAGACAAAAGCGATAATTGTTATTGGGCCAAAGCATGTAATATGTTAGTCTAGCACATGGATAAAATTAATTGATTTATATTTAGAGTGCAGAGTGCAGAGCAGAGTAGACTGATGTATGCACACATACAGCATCAGATTCATGTTTTGATATGACTTAAATGACTTTTGTGTTTATCTATATATATATTATATATATATGTATATATAATGTATACAGACGTCTATAAATGCTCTTATGTTTGCTCACGTAGCCGGAAACTATCTACATATTGGCATACAAATGGCAAACATATTGTTTGTATATTCGCATTTATGCCCAAACTCTCTAGCGATATGTTGTCCCCGTGGAATTGCAAGTAGTAGCCCAAAGTTATACATTGTTGTTGTTGTTTATTTTTTTTTTTACCATTCAGTCACAATTTGCTTAGGTTTTCGTTTCTCTTTTCACAGTCTGTCACTGTGTGTGTGTTTGTGTATATGTTCCCATGGCAGTTGATGCGTAATCAGTAGCAAATTCGTTCATGTCCATCTACTTATAGCATACGAATCAAGCATAAAGCAACTACAACACACACACACACACACACAAATGTACATATTACGTATACGCAATGTTGACAAATCCCACTTCGTGTCGCATTAGATATAAGACTGAGGACCCTTTGCACGGCATTGCTGTTGCCTTTTTTTTTTGTTGGTTGGCATCTCTTAGCTGGATTGTCTTGGCCATAATGGAATTAATATGTTTTTACTGTCTTTGATCAAAACCAAAAAACCGAAGACGCCTTGCATGTTACGTAGACAAAATAGTCTATCTCACTCTCACACACACACACATACACACAGTATATACTGTCTCATTTGTCTGTTATATTTGGGTAGCCAGCAGTGAACCTTTTGACTTAATATTGAGTGACCAATGCGTAGCAGTGTGTCCCATAGGACTTTCGATATTTCTCATTTGTAAATTTAAGTGCCAAGAACGACGTGACGTCTTCTACATTTACCCCCATGTAACTAATGAAGCGTGATTTATACAATATACTATATATATATATCAGAGTTTACCAAATATCTAAAGCATTTTCAATAAAAATTTAACAAATTTTCAAGCTGTGACTTTAAGTTACTTCTGTGCAACTAAAGCCAATTCAATGATACTTGAATTGGATTAATGTTCTATAGGAACTGCCATACGATACTTTTTTTCATTTACAAGCAAGCAACTGAAGCGTAAATCCTTTAAGCCAAGGCAAAATGTAATTTTAAAGCCAAAATTTGACCAACTGTCGAAACACACTGTTCAAGGGAGATAGAGAAGACAGAGAGAGAGAGAGAATGAAATACGCACATTTCATGCGAATATGCCATTGAAAAAGGATGTGGTAAAAATGGAATTGTATTCTACACTACACTACACTACACTACACAGCACTACAACACAAAATTCACAGCAGTAGAATTCACAGTGTTGTGCAAACTAAAATGTAAAATGTAATTGCTAGAAATTGCATTTTGAAGGCTATGTTTTGGCCACTTGCTCAGCTATTCGAGTGTCCACTGTAGCATTCACACCCAAAACGAAATGTGCCAACAAAAGCGGAACTATAACCAAAATGTAAAATGAAGGCTTTCTCATTGTTAACTGGGCCCATACACAATAAAAGGCTTGCATATGTGTATGTCTGTCTGTGTGTGCTGCAAGTGGAAGCACTTGCAAAATTCCACTAGAAATATGCAAACGCAATAAACAAACAAAGAATAAAATTGACAAAGAAAAGTGTAGACTATGCAGATACGCTGTAAAATAAGTTAGACATGGAATATATAAAAATATTTATAATATATATAAATAAATATTTTAAAATATTTAATAATATTTAAATAAATATTTTAAAATATTTAATAATATTTAAATAAATATTTTAAAATATTTAATAATATTTAAATAAATATTTTAAAATATTTAATAATATTTAAATTATTAAAAAACATTTTTAAGGACTTTCTGCGTGCATTAAAAATATGTCAAAAAAAAAAAAAAAAAAATTTAATTTGCTGCAGTTTAATCTGCAGGCGTCTGCTTACTGCGTCAGCTTCCCTGCTTTTTTTTTTTTAACATCATTTGGCATTTTATTCAGAGAGCGTTACGTACGCGAGTTTCTTGCAGTTTCTTCTTATTTTTTTTAATTTCGCTCAACTTACTCATGCGAAATGGCACTTGATGCTCTGCGTTGTATACATAAGTATGTGTGCACTTTATGTGTCTGTGTATTGGCGTGTTTATGAGTGTGTTTGTGTGTGTCTGTTTGTGTGTAGTGTAACTTTAGTTGGTTGTATTGTGCTTGAGTTTCTTGGGAATTAACACTAAGCTGCTTGAAACCGCGCGCATTTCTCTTGCTTTCGTTTTACTTGCTGCTTGCTGGTTGCTACTCCTGTTGCTACTGCTGCTGCTGCTTCTCATTTTCACAGCAAATGAAAAAAACAAGAGGGGAAACATTGCAAGTGTAAGAAAGAAGAGTAAAAAGAGAAATAACAACAACAAGAAGAACAACAACAACAACAACATCAAGATGTTTATACTACATCTCAATTGTTATTTTAAGCTTAGCGTAACAAGAAGGTAATGCAAAATACGTAACATGTCTCGCCGTTGGCAAACTTTATGCAGATAAAAAAAACTGTAAACTGTGTAAAAAGACTGTGTACATAGTATAACGTAATGCCACGCCCTTGACAGTATTGTCTTATGGCTATGGCATACAACTTACAGTACATTCAATTATTCATTTTTTTTTTATTATTTAATACATTTAATTCTTTTAAACTTGTAAATTTTCTTTTGTTGAATTTGAGAACAAAAGTTCGTGAACCTGTCAATACTTTAGTATAACAATAGATATTGCCATGACCTTTCATTGTTGTTTGTATAGTAGAATTCATTTGTCGCCTAACATGACATTTACATACATTCAGTGCTAAGGGGGCCGCATAATCGATACATTTATTCTGTTTGATAAACTGCACATTCAAATTGTACTTGTAGTCGGCATTCAACACTCGACACTTGAAACTCGAATCTCGAATCTCGATACTTGAAACTTGAAACACGAACTTCAACTCACAGCCAGGGACAACTGTCAGGACAATCAATTTGCATTCAAAAGCATTTGCAAACTTTTGCTGAGTTTCAATCTCGACCAGGCTTCACTTTATACTGATGTACTGAGATACAGATACACGTACTTGCAGATACCGAAACATCTGCAGCAGGTAAATATGCAAATAAATGCAGGTCCAAGGCAATCACGTCTACAGATATATATATATATCTCTACCTGTACATTTATATATATATATATACTATATGTATCTACTTGTAAAAATAGAAGCCCTGGACATTGCTTTTTTGCGGCGTACGTAACACACGTTGCACTGCAATTTTCTTCCCTTTTTTTTTTGCCACTTTTGCTCGTCAATTCTTGTTGTTCTTCCTACTGCTGCTGCTGCTGCTGCAGTTGTTGTTGCTGTTGTTTTGTATTACATTTCAATTTGTTCTTTTTGACACAATTCCTGTTCGATTTGTCAGACATTGTGCACGGAAATTAAGCTGCAAATAATTTAAAAAACCAAGCAAAAAAAAAAAATATATATTCAATATATGTAAAATCTGAAATATAAATGAAAAATATTTTGCCATTTTTTTTTTTCATAGCATTGATGAATGCGCAGTGGCAAAAAATTGTTGTTTATTTTTTTTTTCAAGCACATATATCACATATCAATGGCATTGTGCTAACCAAATGCAAAGAATATTACAGAGAATTATTGCATATTTGAAGCCTTGTTTGCGCTGTATAAAAAAATGAGGAAATGAAGCAACTCGACTGTAAGTTACTCAGCACTGTGCATCGCTTACTAACTGTTAAGTCTTTAGCTTTGGGCACTGAGTGTACTTCCATTTCCGCCAAATAGAATATAAAATCAGAGTAAAAAAAATTTAATACATTTTATTAAAGCTGCTGCTGCTGTAGTAGTCGTAGTAGTAGTAGAAGAAGCAAAAGACTGTGAAAAGCAATGTCGTAAGAACATTGAAAGCGCATGGCACGCGCTTAACGCTTTTCAAAGGTTTTAACCAATTCAATTAGATAGATTTCGTTCTCTTTCAAATTGAAATCACTTTAAGCCATATCGCTTTTATAAGTACGGCAATCATTGCGAACACAAAAAAAAAAAGCAGCTACAAAAAAAAAGAAAATACAAAAAAAAAAGAAAAGAATATTCAGAGAATTTCAAGCAAAATCTCTGGCGCGTTGACTCATCAAAACAAGCTGCTGCTGCTGCTGCTGCTCTGAGTGTCTATGTGTGTATGTGAGTCTCACTGTGTGCATGTGAAGTGAAGCTTTTGTTGTTGTTGTTGCGTTCGCTTACGGCTTTTGACGTCAATCACACATACTTTACATTTACTCACAGGCATTTTTCAATTTGTCTGGCAGCTGAGCGCGAAATTTGCAAAAAAAAAAAAAAAAAAAAAAAAAATAAATAATAAAATAAACCGCATTTTTGCATGCGACAAACGCGACATTAATAATTTTAATGAAAAACCAACAAAATGGACGTTAGCTTTCATTTTACTGGACCGTTGCTTACTTCGATCTACTTCTCATCTGCTCTATCGCCTCAAATAAACAAATGACGCATGTTATTTTGGCTTTATAATGGCCCAACATTTGCAGTCAGGCAATGAGCCATAGCATTGATGTTGACGCACAATTGTTTTTTATTGTTATTGTTGTTTGTTCCTGTTGTTGTTGTTGCTGCTACTGCTGCTGTTGGCATTTTGTATACTTTTAGTGGGCCAAAATTGTCGGCGGTATATTTTAGTCATGATTTATTTCAACGCATTTCCCCCGTTCATTTCGATTTCATTACGATTGCCGTGTAACGGGCAATTTAAGGCCCATTATAATTGTGTGTAATATATGCGAAAGAGAGAGAGAGAGAGTGCAAGTGTATTAAGGAGAAAGGGAAATATATGTGCACAGGGCATAGCATAGTATAGCATAGCAGCCGATGCCAACTTGATTAATGAGAAACGGCACGGCAACAGCGCGGCTTGCCATATGTGTGTTGTTTGCAAAGTGTTGCCTACTTTTTGGCGGTATTCCAGTTGTTAATTGCTGACCATAAAAATTGCCAAAGCGCCTAAAGACATGCAAACAAATACCAAGCAAAAATAATAAAAAAAACCAAAAACAAAACAAACAAAAAAGAAAAATATAAACAAAAGCAACGCAGACTTAAGACAAGCAACATTCAAGTCTCTGGCCAAGTCAAACAATTCAATCTACTTTGGCAGCTTGTCTTGAGCAAAATTTCATATAATTACAAGCCATGTGCCAGTGGCAACAAGAGCAACAGCAGCAACAGCAGCAGTAGCAGCAACAGCAGTAGAAAATGGCGTTCGCAGAAGTCAAGTCCCCAAGTTTCCTAAGTGATGAAAAATTGAATTTATAACAAGCGAAAAGTTAAATGTCCTTCTCCGTTTTCATCTACGTTTTGCAGCCTCAGCTCAGCCTCCATTCACATGTTGGTTGATGCGACTTCCTGTGCGATGACTTTATAGCAATTTAATGTGCCTCATTCTGTTGCATGCATTTTGAAAAATGATATTGTGTCTGACACGATACACCGTTCACCATTCAACGTTCAACACCGTTCCCCTCGTTAACCATTTCCCTTGCGCATTTTCCTTCATTTGCCAGACATGAGGCTAAGCAATGTACATTGAACAAAAAATACCGTGAACAGAAAACGCGGTAATTTGTCTGCCCTTTCAACAAATGCTGCCGCTATTGCTGCTGCGGCGGCACCGTTGATGATTCTCTGCACCTCAAACACACATGTTTCATATAATCGCTCAAGCATTTGTAAGCAATTTGCTGGCAACATAAGCTAAATGCTACGCGATGATCAAGCAAAAATAATGAAATATATTTTTTAAAATTGACTTTCGTTTCTTTTTTTTTATCAAAATTGAGATTGAAGCCTTTCATATCGGAAGAGACGCTTATTGTGTGCATGGAAATTTATGGAAATTGACTTGTCTATATTGCCCGCAATTTTATAATAATAATTTAAATAGAATTTAATAATATTAAATTATAATTTAAATAAAATAATTTAATTATAATTTAATAATAATTTAATAATATTTATTTAAAGAATATTTAATTTTTTTAAAATATTTTTTCAATTTTAATTTTTAAATTTTTTAAAATATTTTTTCAATAAAAAATTAAATATTTTTCTTGAACACATTTGCATTACACTTGAAAAATTCTATTGAAAATTCCATAAATAAAATCCACAAAATAAATAAATAAATTTCATAAATAAAATTCAAATACAAATACAAATACATGACTTTTCATGCATATTTATTGTTTATACAAGAATTTAACTAAACTTTTCACATTATTTTTTGGCGTAAAAATCATAAGTTCTTTCATGGCATAAAGTGTGACAATCTTAAGATGTTTATAGGCAAGATGTGAAAGAACTCATATCAATATAATAGCATTTGCGTTGCATGAACCCTTAAAGAACTAAATGCTACACTTGACTTTAGCATGTTGCAGTGTCTCTCTGTAGAAATCAGAAGAGCTTCAAGCTCTAGTATCGATTCAAGGATGACATTGAACTCAAAGATTGTCATTGGTTGATGACACTGTTGATGCTATTGCTATGCTTTTGCTGCTTTGCTGCTTTCCTGCCTTGACGTATATTAATTATGCTGCGGGTCAGCCAGCTCTTGTCTACTGACCATAAATTAATAATAATAAACAGCATGAACATGGAAGAGAAAATCAAGCAAAAGAAAGAGACAGAGCGTGTATGTATGTATGTGCAAGTTCAGTGTACAGTAAATTAACTAATTATCTGCATTATTCATTCCACTGGCGACAATAAAATTAGTCAATGGCATTTCAACTTATCAAAATTAAGAGACACATGCACAGACACTGCCTCACAGCAGACAGTAAGAAGAAACATAAGCGGAACTGTTTTACATATTCATTATCTGCACGAAAATCGGTTTTTTTTTAGGAGTAACATCGACAAATGGGCCACCCGTGCGTATACTGAGTGGTAGACACTGTAGATATTAATGTTGATGTTCTTTAGCCTTAATCTGCGGGCTTTTGCGTATTTGTCGTGTGGGGCATAAAAAAAAATAAAAAATAAAATATAAAAAAAAGAGGAATTAAATTTAAATTGACTTGGAATGCCTGCAGCGTGGCAATGTGGCAGCAACAACAAAGGCAAAGGCATACCATTGAACACAGAGAGAGAGAGAAGAGCAAGTTGAAGACAACAAGGATGCTTGAATTTTTCTTATGCTTTTGTTTAGCTAATTTTCTTGATTTTTTTTCTTTTCTCTCTCTTTCTGCCAGAGCTTTGCTTACATTTGATTTAGCTTTTTTAATCTCATTGCGACGCACTCAAGCATATATTTGTACATATGCATACTTCACTTCCCTCACTCACTCTGTCTCTCTCTCTCTCTTTCTCTCACTCTCTTACTCGCTCTTCTCTTTGTTAGACTGCTGATGACGTTGCTCTATATGCAAATTTGTTGGCACTTCGCCTACGTCATCATCTATAGCAACATTTTGTCGTCTACTCAAGAATAGGCCAATGATGTGCTCGAATGATGTTCGCTTTATGCTGACGCATTCATCCAAATCTCTGCATGCCACATAAAAAGCAAAGCCTATGCTTACAACCAACAACTAACCGAAATACAACACACACATTAGTTGAAATGGAAAACTCATGTTTCTTTTTCTTTCTTTCACAGATTTCACCTGATCATTCTCAACTCTATGCTGCTCGCATTTTTCAGCATTCAAGTGACAGAAGCTATTGTTGTTAGCCGTATCCGTGCGGATTGTTCAATAACCCGTCAAACACAAATCGACTTACATTTCACACCAATTCAATGTCGCATTTCGGTGCAAAACAACAAACCAAACAATTGTCCTTGCACCGCCCCCCAAGCAACGCCTTGATACTCAACGAAGTTGAACCTAAACCTCAATCCCTTTGGCACTTTGACCTTTTTTTTCCATGCGCGCATTGGAATTTTCTTTTCCTTTCCTTTCCCTTTTTTTTTGGGTGAGATGTAGACAAATTGTTGGCCATGCCACGTTTTAGTTCATTCGAAAGAAAGACGAACAAAAAAAGTTTTATTGTGCTGCGTGAACTGTTAAACGAAACGTTTATTTCGCATTCACAAAATATTTTTGGTACATTTATTCAAGTTATTTTCTCGCTGGCCTCAGGCCACTTGCCACTAGTTGAACCCCTCGACAAGAGCAAAAAATAAAAAACTGTCGACAGTTGAATTGCTAATGCGATTTGAGGCCATTTTCCACGCAGCGCTTAATGAATATCATTAATTAATAATGAAAAGAAATCTGAGCGTGAATGAAAAGCATAAAAACAATTAAGAAAATCAACAGTGTGAGCTTGAGATACCCTGTAAAACAGCTAAACAACTGACTGATAGACTTTTCAAGAGCTCAAAATTCTGTGATAAATTTTATGTTAATTGTTTAATCAAATGAATAATTTAAACTTAGTTCAAGTGACGCTTAATGCTGATTTTATAATGCACTTGAAAATATAATTTCATTTATAGCTTCACATAATTTCTCTTGATGTTGAATGTAAATTTCATTTTTTCGCAGCATTTTTTTTTTGAGGCGTTAATCGGATTTAATTTCTCTGATTGGTAAAATTTTCACCTGCTGTGTGCCTGGCGTCAGACTTTAATATAATTATATATAAATATTAAAATAATATGATATATATTTACGCAGATTTCAGCATAACAATTAAATCAAAAATAATTTTAATAAATATTAATTATGCAATTTACTTACGTTACAATTGAATTTACAGCGCGATTTACATGTTGCATTGACCTTCACTTGAAGTATATTTAACATTTGCGGTCCCCGAAGTGAAGTGAATTAAGTGACTTTTGGCCTTAAGCTTTATTCCTCTCTCTCTTTCTCACTCTCACTCTCTCTTTCTCTCTCCCTCGCTCTCTCTCACTCTCTCCCTCTCTCTCTTGCACTCAGTGTACGCTCGCCGTTTATCCCATAATTTCTCGCTTGCCGCCCAAGGCTATGTATCTGCATCCGGTTTTACTCTGGGCAAACGAAATCGTCTGCATTATATGCTTCACTTTTGCACTTTTGTTGGCTTGTTAAATATTAACGCAATTTCACTTTGGCCAATTACACTGCAACTCATCTGTATCCTCCGCATCCGCATCCGCACTTTCTACTTTCGCAATAGCATTCGTTGTCGTCGCTATCCTCATCCTCATCCTCGTCCTCGACCGCATCCGCTTTTGGTTTTATGCAAATGTGCGGCATGGTAACCTCGGCCAGGGGCCAAAGTTAGCTTAGTAGTCAGTCCCAGGGACAAGTTTATGCTTGCCAATTTAAAGAATTGGGTGGCGGTACCAGGTTTTTATTGCTTACTTCAATTTCTCTGTGCAAATTGTAATCGAAATCGATAAGCCAAAGGTTGCGCTCCTTCAGTTCGACAAGGCATAAAATTTTTATGCGAATTTCCATTTGACTTTTTCTAATTTTTTTTTGTTGGTTACCATTTATTTATTTGGCACACGGCACACGGTGTACGACGCTGGGGCGCACCTGGGCAACAGTCGCTACTCTTTGTGTTGGGTAAGTCAATAATGCAAACAGACACTAAGCCCCAGTACTCACACTTGACCAGCTTAACTCAACTCAACTCAAGCAACACTCAAAGCCAACACGCAAAAAGTCAGAAATGCCAACACAAGCTGCGTCGCGGCGCAGTCAGCAGTCAGCAGCCCGGTCGACAGCCGTTCCGTCTATGCAAATGCAAACAAAGCGTCGTCGTCTTTGCTGGCCATGCGAAAGGTTAAAGTCCGCTTAAGTTCACATTGTGTAAATATCAAATCGATGTGTAATTGTTGTTTTCTTCAAATATTTTTGCAAATTTAATTCCAATTGCTATTTAAGCTGAAGCACAAAATTTACCGCGCGTCATTTACTGATATCGATTATTTTTTCACTAACATTCGATATAGCGAATCGCTATTAGCGACTCTACAGCGAACGATAAGCTGTTTGATCTGCACAAAATACTAAAAAATACCAGAACAGCTGTTAGCTCGCTTAAGTATTTTTTGTTACGTTTCTGTTATTCAAGCTGTTAAATTCGTTATTGCTTTAAGTTCGTTCTGTTCAAATATCAATTTTTTGTACAATTATTGTTTTTTTTTTTTAATATTTTGCAAGTTTAACATAATTCTTACTTTAATTTTAAATACAACATTTACCGCGCATCATTTACTAATATCGATTATTTTTCACTAACATGCGATATATCGATACTGCAAACGATCAGCTGTGATCTGCGTGAAATACTAAAATATACCAAAACAGCTGTTAGCGAATTTTAGTGTATTTTTCTCTTCGTTTCTGTTTATAGCAGCTGTTAATTTCTCTGGTATCTTAATGTTGTTGTTGCTTATTTACGTCGACTAGTGGACTTTGGGCGCTTAACTCGCTGCTAAGTTTTTTGTATTCAATTACGCCGGCAATAATTGTAAATAATGTTTAGATTCAAAGTGAATAAAAGCCATTGTGGCGTAGCATTACTTGCAACACGCAATGCAACCACCACAACAACTCACGGCAATCATTATCAACACTTGCAAACCTCCAAGCTGCCAACATTATATTTTCAACGCTCACTGCCGCGTCTTCCCATACCATTGCTAGAGAAGTCATGCGAACGATTTCTGGCCGCTGTGCAACCTATACTCAGTGACGAGGAACACAGGCAAACGCAACAGGTGGTCGAAGAGTTTCGCCAAGGCATCGGCATGGAGCTGCATGCAAGACTAAAGCAACATGATGAGGCCAACAAACATACCAGCTATATATCAAAGCCCTGGTTTGATATGTATCTGGCTGATCGTGCACCACTGCCGCTTAACTATAATCCACTGGTCGTTATCAAGCATGATCCACGACCCGAGTATCAGCAACAAGTGGTGCGTGCTACAAATCTTATTATCAGTTCATTGCGTTTCTGGCGTTCACTGCGTGCTAATAAACTGGAGCCCGAAGTCTATCACATGAATCCCAAGAAGTCTGATACGGCAAGCTATCGCCGTTGGATGTCGATTGCACCCAAAGCTTTCGCCACATACGCTTCATATGCATTCAAAGCATTTCCACTGGACATGAGTCAATATGGTCAACTATTTGGTACCTCACGCATACCCAGAATTGGCAAGGATGAGCTAGTACATGCGCCCGATTCCAAGCATATATTGATCATGCGACGTGGCAATATGTATGCCATGAATGTGCTTGATAGCAGCGGCTATATTGAATCAGCCAGCGTTATACTAGGACGCCTGAAGAGCATCATTGAGCTGGACTCACAAAAGGATGCAGCCAGTGTACCATTGGGTGTCTTGACATCATCACAACGCGACGAATGGGCAAAGACGCGTGCACATTTTGTGGCAAGTCCAAAGAATGCTGAGCTATTGCAGCGTGAAGTTGATGCGGCGTTATTTTGCATTTGTTTGGATGGCGAAGAGGATGGCAACTACAATGAAGCAAATCCTGTGCCAGTGCTAAAGAATTTACTAGGCGGCACAGCCAAAAATCGGTAAGTATCAGCAGCAAAATCAATAGTTCAACTTACGAATCTTTGATTTTTTCTCATTTTACAGCTGGTTCGACAAGTCAATTTCACTGCTGATCGGTGCTGATGGCACTACATCTGTAAACTTTGAACACTCCTGGGGCGATGGTGTTGCTGTGCTACGCTATCTAACAGAAATTTACAAGGATACGCTGAACAAACCAAATGTTTCCACAAATACGCCGCATACGCCAGCTGATGGTGATTGCATTAATGTGCGTGCACTTGATTTTGAAATTGATGCTGCCACACGTGATGCTGTTGCAGCTGCCTATGCAGAAAATGAAAAAATTATCAATAGTCTCGATATGAATCTATTGCAATATACAAACCTCAACAAACGAACATGCAAAGAGCATCGCCTCAGTCCTGATTCCATTATACAGCTTGCCTTTCAATTAGCATATCGTCAGGCATTTCAATCTTACGTTGGCAGCTATGAATCTTGCAGTACATCAGCATTTCGTCATGGACGCACTGAAACAATGCGTCCCTGTACAATGGCAACAAAAACATTCTGTGAGGCAGTATTGCAGCCAACAAGCAAGCGTGCAAATGCTGCTGAACTACGTGCAATGATTGATCAATGCAGCAAAGTACATGGACAATTAACGAAAGATGCTGCCATGGGTCAAGGATTTGATCGACATTTATTTGCACTGAAACATACAGCACAGCTAGCAGGTCTACCACTGCCAACACTCTATGAGACTGAAGCATATCAACGCATTAATACGAATATAATAAGTACATCAACATTGGGCGCAGATATGGTTATAGCAG
>JBAMBR010002240.1:0-15000 GCA_037044475.1 Zaprionus obscuricornis | reverse complement strand
GTCTTTGACTTGAAGTGTCAATTGACAAAAGCAGCGCAATTTAAAGATAAAGAAGGAGTTGTGGCAGCAACACATGTGTCTCTCTGTATGTATCTGTATGTTTGCCTTTTGGCCAGGTGCCTGTCGGGCATGTCCTTGTGCAATTAACATAAAATTTATGAGCAATTCTGAGCTAAATGTCTGCACAGCTGGCAGATACTCGCACTTAAAGCAAATCGAAACAGCTAAAGACTTGGAGGCAAACACTCTCAACGCGCCACTGCAAAAATTCGCAGCAATTTTACGCAGCTCGTTTAGTTACAGCAACAATAACACAACGATAATAGCAGCAACAACAGTCAGGCAGCAACAACAGTCAGGCAGCAGGCAGTCAGCAATTTGAGTTGAAATGTAAGTAAACTCACATCACTTCATTTAATTGATATTGCCCAAAGGCGCGAGGTAAACGTAACATTCAACATTTATATACAAATTGTATATTATGCCGCATGCCGCTTGCCACAAAAATATTAAAGGCAAATGCGAAACTGATTGCTTTTGTACAGTTCATATAGCTAGCTGTGAATACTAGCTGTGAATATATTCATTATTCATTTGTTCTTATTCAACGTGATTCACACGTCAACTGCAGGCAACACGCAATCAACAGAAAAACAAAAAGCAAACAAAAAAAAAAAAAAAAACTCAACGATAATTACAACAAATTATTTATAAAAATTAGCTAAAAGTCAATGAAACGCTGCGGAAATGAATGAAGAAATCGTAGCAGAAAATAAAGCAAAACACAAAACAAATTATTTTTGCTGCAGACGACAACAACAACAGCAGCAACAGCAGCAGTAGAAGAAAAGAAAAAAAAAAATTGTATATAGATTTTGCTTAAATATTTTCGGCAATTTATTTTGTTAATTTCCTTTAGCTTCTTGCCTCTAGTCTGTGTGTGTGTGTGAGTGTGTGGCAACATGCCAAGCATCAATGTGTTTGATATTCTTGTGGTCACAGAGCAGCCACAAAAGCTAAATGTTAAATATTTTCCTCAACTGTGTAAGCAAAATATTTTTATAATTAAAAAGATTTTTAGCGTTTTCAAGTGTCGTTTGTTTCTCTCTTAACTTTCTCTATGTTGATTAAGCTTTAAGCAATGTGCGCTTTAATTACGCTTGCCGCGTTGACATAAACTTAGCATACCCCGTTTAGTGGGCGAAACATAAACAAAATCTATTTTAATTGCTTACCTGACTGCCAACAGCTAATGTTGCTAACATATATTTAGCAGCAAATGTTGCACTGACGTAAGTGTTGCTTAATTACTCATATGTTGCTGAGTTTTCAAATGTTACTAGAAATACAAATGCTGCAGAGACACATATGTTGCTTAGACATAAATGCTGCTTAGGCACAAAGTTGCTCAGTTACAAATGTTGCTCTATAAGATATGTTGCTGAATTAGAAATGTTGCTTCGACACACAAGTAGCTTGCATACAAAAGGTTGCCAATCCAAATGTTTCTGCTCAGTTACATATGTTGCTTGCATACAAATGTTGACAAATTGTTACAAAGCTACAAAATGTTGCCAAGACACTTGTTGTGTTCGACAATGTTGCTACAGTTACGCATATGCATATTTTCTAGCCTTTAGCTCAATCTAATCTTAATTTACATGTCACTCATGTATGTGTGTGTGTGTGCGTATGTGAGGGCTTAGATTGTAAGATTAAAACTTACTTATTAAAACTTGACTTATTTGCAGAATAGCTGCAAAAAAAAAGAAAAAAAAAAAGGGAAAATGCGGAAGAGCATAAAGGAAGCTATGAAGCGTTTAACGTACTGGCGATTAACTTTGCTGCAACTCGAAGGACTACAGCTAGCAGCAGCAACAGCAGCAGGACCAGGAAGGCAATTAACTTGAACTACACACAGAGAGAAAGAGATAGCAAGAGAGAGAGAGAGTGTGTGTGTAGGAGTGACTTGTCGCAGCACATGTTGTCTACGTGTTTAGAGTTTTGCTTTGTGTGCTGTGGCACAGTTTTATTATCATTTCGTGGCCACCCTTGGCTTACGTTGTCTTTGTCGTGCGCCTGACTTATCATCTACATTCTACACTCTACACTCTTCATTCTTCATATAACATTCGCTATTTGCCATTTGCCATTCGCCATTCGGCATTCTCCATTCTCATTTTTGCCTAAGCACGCAAGCGGAAAAGGAAAAGGAATAAAATGGCAACGAACGCACGGTTCGCCATAAGGATGTAAAAGTATGTTAAGCATGATTCTCCTACTACTCCCACTGTGTATATGTATGTGTGTGTGTGTCAGTGTGTCTGTATTTCGGGTCTACTCTGTAATTCACTTAATGCGACGACTGTGGCAAGCATGAGGCAGCGTGGAGTTAATTCAATTTACAGCCAATGTGCCAGTTGGCCGCCAACTTTGATTGCCTTCTAACGGGAACGAAAAGTAGCACGAAATGCGAATTTATTATTTAGATGCGAAATTTATGCATTACATTTACATTTTACACGTCAAAAAAAAAATATATATATACGCTATATGCTATATGCGATATGTATAAATATGATCTGTGACTTCTTTAAAGCAAACATATAACATACCAAAAAAAGAAAATGAAGCAGAAGATGAAGAAGAAGAAGAAGAAGAAGAAGAAAAAAAACAACAAGTAATCAAATATAGCTAATGTTTTGGAAGAGGCAGGAAGAGAGATAAGGGGGGAAATCCAGAGTTAGAGAGAGGAACAGGGATAAGGGTAAGGAGAAGTACAAAGAGAGGGACAGGGATAGTTTCAGGGTGAGGGGCAGGGAGAGTGGCGGCAAGGAGAGTGGCAGGGACAGAGACAGGGACAGGCACAGAGAAAGGAACAGCACCAGGAGTAGGGTCAGGGACAAGCACAGGGGCAGAAGCAGGGACAGAGGCAGAAACAGAGGCAGAAACAGAGGCAGGAACAGTGACAGGGACAAGGAGCAGGGACAAGCACTACGAAGCGCACAGGGACAGTCGCAGGGACAGGCACAGGAACAGGCACAGGGACAGTCGCAGGGACAGAGGCAGAAACAGAGGCAGGGACAGTGGCAGGGACAAGGAGCAGGGACAAACACTACGAATGGCACAGGGACAGTCGCAGGGACAGGCACAGGGACAGGCACAGGGACAGGCACAGGGAAAGGCACAGGGAAAGGCACAGGGACAGGCACAGGCAGGGAGCAGGGACAGTGGGAGAGCCAGAGTTCGATGTCAGATGGCGAGTGTAACGAATCGGCGCCAAAAAGTTTACCAATTCGTTGAGAATTCGTACATTTTAAATTCCAGACATTGGTCGCAGTCGCCAGAAGAAAAGCGAGAAGCAAGAGAGAAGAAAGAGAGAGAGAAAAGAAAAAAGAAAAAACTGTAAAGCAAAATCAAATGGTGCGAAACAAGAAATGTCAAGCGCTATACAAATTTCCATATACAAAATCGTTGCTTGCTGCTCCCCAAATACCCTAAAAAAAAACAGAGAAAAAAAAAAGGAAAATTGCAAGTTGGCAAAATGAAAGTTCAGACAGTGAAAGGCTAAAGTTAAAAGACTTTAAATTTAAAGCTGCAAGCCTTACACCATGCAACACACACACACACACAGACACACCATGTGTAGCATAGAGCTGCTGTATGTCTTACAGCCAATACTGATCTTTAGTTACAGCGTATGTCTGAGTCGATCAATCAATGTATGATGAGACGATATACGCAATATTATTTCCGCATTTGCAGCACAATGCTTGCGGCGCCATTGGACATGCCACTGCACCTTTCCCCTCTACATCCCCTAACACTTATACAATTCTCAACGCTCAACTTTCACGCGTAAATATAAACATAGTTTCATTTGTCTTTTAGCAAGTTCTTAACAACGTGGCATGAGGCAACGTTCAATGTGGCAACTTCAAAGCGACATTTGATTTATGAGCAATATACTGTGACTATATATATGAAGGCAGTTGCCAGACAGAGACAAACAAAGACAGAGAGAGAGAGAGAGAGAGAGAGAGGGGAAAGTAAAGTTGAAGTTGTAGAAATGAGGCATGAGTGGGAGTAGCACTAGAACTTGCCTCAGAAGTTGTAGCAGAAGTTATGATGACTTCAGGCCACACACACACACACACACACATACAACACACAATGCCACACACTTGCCACTTGCCACTTGCCATCCCCACGGCAATCGCCAGCAAAAAAAAAAACGTAAATTTCTATTTAGAGCGTTGTATGTCTGACAGGAGCTGGGAATAGGCAGCCGACTCTTAGCACACGTAAAATGCGACTCGTATGCTTAGGGATTTTATGAGCGTTAAGGCTAAGGATGAGAATGTAGCTGAGATTGCAAAAGCGAAGAGCAAAGGCGTCGCCAAATAAACAAAAAATACATTGACCTCTTTTTCTGCTGTTGCTGCTGCTGCTGCTGTTGCTCCTGCTCCTGCTGCTTCTTCTCTGTGCTTTTCTTTTCATTTCATTTCTTTTATACATTGTTGTCCCAGACATTCAGTGAGCCCAAGCTTGAATATTGCAAGGACTGCAATAATTTTCATTGGCGGACAGTGTCTGGAAAGTCAAAGGCAGCAAAAGGAAAGCAAAGTGAAGCAAAGGGAAAGCAAAGAGCAGGCATAGTAGAGGCAGCATAGCAGCGTCTGAGGCAAAAGGCGCGAGCATAAACCTTTTTTCCCAGTTGGCCGCAGCCTTTGTTGGTCAAACGTGCGAAAGTAATTGCCAGCGCTAAAGCCTTCACACTCTCACTTCTCACGACTTGCTATACTTCAGCTATGGTTGCCATTAAGCCGTAAAACTTGTAAGAATGTAGATGTAGGTCAAGTGTCCTGTATTTCATTCTTATAATTACATTTCATGTTTAGCTTTGAGTTTCAGTTACAAGTTTACCGTTTGAGACGCACTTGCACTCACGAAATGCGCGCTGTCAGCTTTGTATCATTTACACATAACTCTCTATATCTATCTCTCTCTCTGTCTCTGTCTCTGTCTCTTTCACTTGTCTTGTTTGTCGACTGTCACTTTTGCCAATGGATTACAGCTGCAGTCTAAATGTAATTTAGTCATCATTCCCACTGCAAATGCTGAGTGGGAGAAATAGTTAGTAGTAACAGCAGCAGACTTGGCAATGTCAAAAGTTTTTTTTTTTTTTTTTTTTTTTTTTTTGCAAACCACAAAGTTGTCATTGGCAACTTCTTTGCAAAACTGCGCTGAGTTGTTCAAGTTACTGCAGAACAATGACGCGCAAAAATAGCTGAAGCCATAGTTTATATATATTTATATATAGAGAAACTTAACGCGTAGCGTTGCTCAGTACGTTGTCCTTCAAAGGCTTTCAGTCTACACTATGTAATATATATATATGTATGTGTATATGTATGTGTGTGTCTGTGTGTGTTTATTTGTGGGTGTATGTTGATGGCTTTTGTTTAGCAGCAGCAACAAACTTCACAGTCGATGTCGTTGTAGTTGTCGTTCTAGTTGTCGTTGTCGTTGGCCACGTCATCGTTGGGTGACCAGAAAGAAAAAAAAAAATATATATATATATATATATTTTGTGGCCAACATGTTTCGCTTGTCAGCACGCCATTCTCCATAATAATATATGTATAACTTGTATGTCTATGTGTGTGTGAGTTTAAATCGCTTGCCATAACATTCGAAAAGTTTTGCCATTACAGCTGCTCTGAAAGCTCTGCAATTGATGTGTATACAAAATATTACGTATACGCCCCAAATAACATTGTTAGACATGGCAGACAACAAATGCTACAAAAGAAGAAGAAACCAAGAGAGAGAGAGACACAGAGAGAGAGAGAGAGAGAACGATCACATCAAAAACAAGCTAAATAACTCTGTTAGACAGTTGTGAAACATTTAAGTTGATTACGACATTTAATTTAAAGGCAAAGCTAATTAATTTCAGCAAATTAAGCTCAAGACGACTAATCAACTCGCTCTCGCACTCACATTCTAGCCTAGTCTCTCTCGCACCTTCTACTTTTGACTATTTTTAGACAGAAAAATGTTTGGCAATTAGCATAAATTTGCGATGAATCAATGTGCAGGCAAAGGCCAAAGGCAGCAGCAGCAGCAGCGGCAGCGGCAGTCGAAGGCAAAAGCCATAAAAACTGTTTTCTCCAAGTGCGTAGGCCAGTCATAAAAGTAACACACACTTACATACACACACACACATACACATACACAATGTGAAGGCGTTTTGCTGGGCAACCCAAACTTATATAAATCAACAAAAAGCCACAAAAAAAATAAAATAAAAATAAAAATGCCAAATGGAATCTGAACAAATTCGTGCAGCTAAAAATTGCAGCAAAAAAAAAAAGCAGAGAGAGAGAGAGAGAGAGAGAGAAAGAAAGTCTTGAAAGTGTGACAAGAATTCCAAGAAAAATGTAAGAAAACTTACAAAGAGACAAAAGCATTTTCATGCGAAATTTAAAGAGTTGACGAAGAGTTTTGCTTCTTTTTTTTCTTTCTGCTTTTCTCTTTATTATTTTTTTTTTTTTTGGCGAATTATTTGTATCAATTGCAGAAAGCGTCGCTTGCCATTACATTTTATTTCATAGCTAAACATTTTTGTGCTTTCAGCTAGAAACTTTATTTATGCATATTAATATTAAGCTAAATATTATTTTAAAGTTGACAAGTGCAACTAGTTAATACCCTGTAAAAGCCAATAAAATTATAAAATTATTATTAAATTTTTTTGTAATAAAAAAGAGCAAAAAAAAAATTTTATAAAATTTTTAGTAATTATTTTTAATTTATTTAAAAAAATTATAAAAAAAAAATTTAAAATAGTTTTCTAAAAAAAAAAATATATAACATTTTTTGTATTTATTTTTAAATTATTTAAAAATATTATAAAAAAAAAAAATTTTAAAATATTTTTCTAAAAAAAAATTATATAAAATTTGTAGTATTTATTTTTTCAATTTATTTAAAAAAATTATATAAATTATAATTATAGCCAAAAAAAATTATATAAAATGTTTAGTATTTATTTTCAATTTATTAAAAAAAAATTTAAATACATTTTAAAATTTTTTTCTAAAAAAAAAATTATAAAAAATTTTTAGTATTTATTTTTAATTTATTTAAAAAAATTATAAAAAAAAAAATGTTAAATTTTTTTCTAAAAAAAAAATTATATAAAATGTTTAGTATTTATTTTCAATTTATTTTAAAAAAAGGATTAAATACATTTTAAAATTTTTTCTAAAAAAAAAATTATATAAAATTTTTAGTATTTATTTTTTCAATTTATTGAAAAAAAAAAAATATTTAATAAAATTTGTAAAACTTGCAGCTACCCTGCAAAGGTTAAACAAATGCATAGAGTATGCTTGTACATTGTCATGATTATCAGCATAATGTTTGGCATTTCAGTTCAGAGTTGACATTTATTTGCAAACGAATTGAAAATTTAACGTCAGACGCAGCGCAGCAATATGACAGAGCGACACAAAAGAGACAAAGACACAGCGCGATTGCTGCTGAGCGAGTCAAAGTGTGAGTAAGAGAGAGGAAGAGAGAGATAGAGATAGATAGATGTTGTTGTGTGTAGGCACAGTTGGAATTCAAATAGGTAATTAAGGGTCAACAGGAACAAGCGGGCCACAACGACGCATAACGGGACTAACAAACGTCAAATGACGGTCGCCATGTTATGCATATTTAAATTGGTTTTTATTTTTATACTATATATTTCTTCTCTCTCTCTCTCTCTCTCTCTCTCTCGTTAGTCTCTCAACTGGCCAAGGACGCGGCAATTTGCCGCATGCCAAAACAGTTTTGGCCTCATGCTGTGTGTATGTGCTGTAACGCCTTCGCAACGCCACGCCCACAACAACGGCCAATCGTCCAAAATGTATTTCATAGAAAAGCATAATGTAAATGAAAATTAAATGAAAAAAAAAGAAAAAAAAAAGAAAAAAGAGAAAAAAGAGAAAGAGGAGAAAAAAATGTAATATCGCATAGCCGCAAGTTTGCGTGCGAAATCATGGTTGCGATTAAGTGAAAATGAAGCCTGATTAATTACTTAATGATTGTGTGGGCTGCCACATGCCACATGCCACATGCCACTTGCTACATGCCACATGCTCAACGCCAGATTAATCCAAACAATAGGCTAGAAATGTCATACTTTACGATTGTGCGCGCTCTCTCTCTCTCTCTCACTCACTCACTCACACTCTAGCTATCTCTGTCTCGCACAGTTATTGTTACGCATACACATAAAAAAAATTGCCCTGAAAGTGAAATCGCGAGACCCATATCTACCATACAAGTCTGTAGCTCTCAATCCTAAATTCCCTGAGTCCCGAATGCCCATGAAATTTCATTGCAGCCACTTTACAAGCAGCTCCACTGGCGACCACAAAATTTAATTAGCTGGCACAAAAAACTCAGCTCTTATTCGTTTCTTGCGTCCTTCTTCTACTTCTTCTAGTTCTTCTTCCTTGTGCTCGCACCAAAATTAGAAGTGGCAATTAGACTGGACGAGATAAGCGTCAAGAATGCAGACAAGTTAAGCAAAGTATGAAATTATTTTGCTTATATCTCACATTAATATATTTTGACGCCGGTTTCTTTCATTTCTCTTCACTCTTCACTTTACTTTACTTCATTTCTCGTTTTTTTCTTCCTTCTTTGTTTTGTTAACAACTTTTGCACTTGAACAGAAATTTTAAATTTTGAAGCAAAAAGTTTTAAATAATTCAAGTCCCAAGCTATTTGTATACACAAATAAGAGCTTAAAATCTGTTTACGTAAATGGAAAATATATGTAGTATGTCTGTCTGTGTATGGTAAAAAAAAAAAAAAACAAAAACATGAACGCAAGATTCTTGACCCTTTAATGCTTGACAACATGCTTATGTTACTGTCTGTTTAATAACAGCAGCGTAACAGGCTTTGCATGTCAGATCTAAGGCAACATAATGTTAATAATAAATGAGAGTAACAAGTCTTAACATTATTCTGTAAGCGTAACTTTCAACATTAACAGTAGCAATAGCGAGCGCTTAACAGATGCGCTCACTGTTAACTTATGCACGCAGTAGGCGCGCTCTCTCTCTCTCTGTTAAGTTAAGCATTGCAAGCTACGCTCTGACTGTTAAGCTAAGCACTCGCTCTCACATTGTCTCTCACGCTGCTTTTCAACCAATCAGCGTTCACTGTTCACATTGATCATTAACATTGTTTGTATTTCTTCAATAGACAATAGCTAACAAATGTTTATTGCTTTCAATTTAATTTATAATTTGATTTAATAACAATTCCATATTTATCTTATAATTATTATTTAATTATAAAAATCATTTAAATTATTATGCGTATTTTTTATTGCATTTTAATGCTAAGCGACGTTTAGTGTTTTGTTATCATATTTAACTTAATGCTACATAATTCTCAAATTAAACTGTTTATAATCATATTTTAATAAACACAAAGTCAAAAACAAGCCGTAAAAGTATAAATAAATAAATACAAAAAAAAAAAAAAATGTGACATTCAATTTATGGATAATAAATAATGCATGAACGAAATGAACGAAATAAATAGAACAAATTGAAGAATCTTTACGATTTCTGGCCAAAATATATATATATATATATATATATATTGGCTTAAAAGCTTAGCCCGTTCATAGTATAGGTCATAAAACCCTTGAAAGCCAAAAAGCCAAAATATAACAACAACAAGAACAAGGACAAGAACAGCAACAAGAATATGAAAAAGTAGAAGTAGAAGTAGGAGAAGGAGAAGAGCAACAGAACTAACAACCGTAACTGTGTGTCAATAAAAGTGTCAATCAAATCAATGGACAGGCAACAGTCAACCATTTTTCATACTTGCAAACAAAAGATACATTCAAACATCACATGTATGTGCGACTCTGTGTGTGTGTGTATATGAAATATGCGCCTGCTGTTGCATACTTTTGTGAGCCAGCGACATTTTGCTGTCAACGAAATAGCATAGCAAATATTTCTTTATATGACGCATAGCAAATGTTCTTTAAAAATTTATGAAAATAATTATAAAAATTATTTGAAAAATATTAATATTAAATATTAATAAATTTCTATGAAAATATTTATATTAAATTTCATTAACTGAACTTTAAGTAAAAAAAAAATGTAAAGAAAATTCAGCAAATTTTATTTTTTTTTTTTTTTTGTTGATTTCCCAAATGTGTTGCATGTTGCATAACAATATGCAAATGCCTTGTCGTTAGAGTATGCCACAAAAAAACAAAAACAAAACTAGTTGAGAAAGCTTGTTTTGTTGTGATTCGTTGTTGAGTTGGCTAATTTTTTTTTTTTTTTTTTTGCTGTTGTTTGTTGTTGCTGTTGTTTTTGTTTAGCTGCTCGCTCAGAGGTTTTTTCTTTTTATAGCGAATTTCGGTTTGACTTTACGTTACGGTAGTTGACATTGTCTGGCGTCATGGGAATCTTGATTTGATTTTTTTTTTTTTTTTTTTTTACGCTTTTGCGGACAACGCAAAGTCGTCGTCACATTAAATATTTGTCAGTGGTGCGCACAGTGCGTCAAATGGAGCTGAAAAAGTGCAACTGGCAGATGCTTTTAACCATTTTCAATGCCAGTCAATGTTTTAACGTTTTGCCAGTTTGCCGGTTTACCGCTTTTGATGTTTAACGTTTACTGTTAGCTGTTAGCTGTTAGCTGTGGCCATGGCCATGGTTATAGCCAATATGCAAACAGTATAAAATCATTTATCAAACTTTGACGTTGACGCAGGCAAACTAAGTAACCAAAAATAAATCAGTTGCCGCTTGTCAAGGTTATTAATGATACCAATTTAAGGAAATTTTATGTTTTTTTTTCGATTTTTTGATTTTTTGATTTTTGATTTTTATTTTCTTTATTGAACATTAAGTAAAATTGAATTTGTTATGCACATGACTTTAAAGGTAAGACAAACAGGTGTTAACCACAGACGAAGAGACAGACGCACAGGCAGATAGACAGTTGGAAAGACAAGCAGACAAATCGACGTATGAAATGGCAGGCAGACAGACAGACAGACAGGCAGGCAGACAGAGATACAGAGAGACAGACAAGCGGACAGATAGGTCGACAAGCAAACAGACAGACTGACAGAGAGACTGGCAGAGAGACAGACAGACAGACAGACAGACAGACGCAGACAGACAGACAGACAGGCAGACAGACTGGCAGGCAGGCAGAGCCAGTGAGCGATACACATGTTCTTTACACTGTGTGCACGAGAATTAAGCAGCAATTTTAATCCAATAACAATTTCCAATATCCAATATCGATACTCTTCATGCCACAAGATGGAAGTAAATTTATTGAGGCGCGTGCTTCGATTACCAAACAACAACAACAACGAAAAAAAATGCACATAAAAATCAGTCAAGTGCGACACTTACAGCAAATACTTCAAGAAATTGAATTATGCAGCGTTGCTCGTTTCTGTTTTTTTTCTTGTTTTTTTTTTTTTATAGAAACATGCCATAAATTTAAAGCACATAAGTTACAAGTGGGGGCGTGGCACTGTATATATGTAAGTACAACTGGGACAGCAGCTACACAGAGCTGAGACTGAAACAGGAACTGAAATTGTGCCTGAAACTGCAACTGAGACTGAGACTGAAACTAAGACTAAGACTAAGACTGACAATGTGCCGAGCACTGAGACTATAACTACAGCTGCAGCTTTTTAGCATTTAGAAACATTTCCCTGTGTGACTCTAGAGTGCAGAGAAAGAGAGAGAATGATAGAGAGATAGAGAGAGAGCAAGTGAAAAAGAAACAGAGACTGAGTATAAATGCCAACAGTGTACTGTTAGAGTATGCAAACAAGCTGCCAAGCAGCTGCCGACTTGACGCACTGCAACAGCCCCTTGGCTGCTGCTTTAATGCCTCAAGGCAGTCAGCAACAGAAGCAGCAGCAACGGAGGCTTAACTAAAGTCTTTTAGATTGTAAACTGCAAACTGTCAACCTATGGCAGCTGTTTTGCCTCCGGCAGCTTAAATTCAAATAGCAACTTCATATATTTTATGCTCAGCTAACTTGACGTATACGCAATGTCATTGACAGTATTACTATGTCTTAAAGCAATTTGCAATAAATTGTAATTTTAATAAGTTGAGTGCAGACAGAACTTTTGATGTTTTTGTGGCAAGTAAATAACATAACAGTGAAAGCTTGACAAGCACTAAACGGAATTAATCATTGCCACGTCAAGCCAAACATCAAATATGAAAAAGTCTTTTTCTGCCTGCTGCTTTTGCTGCCATGGCAAATCGAATCACGTTTGGCCATAAATAAACTAAAAGCTAATACTATGCACTGTACAGCACAAGGCGTTAATCACTTCAAATGCTCAAAATCAAATACAGACATTGCCAGTCCCCAAAATAACACAGACGAAACCCAAGCCACTAACATTTACAGCTGCTCATCCTGCTTTATGCCAAGGGTTGTACTTTACCCTTCAATATATATATAGCAAAAGCCAGACAGCAGCTTTAATTGCGCATTAATGTTTATTGCTTGGCGGAAGTGGCGCCATTTCCCTTCCTATTTATTTAACACTTCACCCACAGCTCACAGTTCTGCATCGAGCATTTGCTCTTTTGTATGGAGTGTGTTAACTTTTTCCACCAGCTTGAACAATCGACGGTAAAATAACCTTAAAGCTGCTTCCTGTAAGCCAAAGAGAGTGAGAGAGAAAGAGCATGCAGAAAAAAAAATGGCACGCCACTTGTTCGACTATCAGCATAAAGTAACAACAGCAAAAAAATGTAGAAAAAAATACAAAAAAGAAAAAGAAGAAAAAAAAATCATTTGATAAATAATATGCTTTGCATACATTTGGCGCATTGACTGCAAGGCAGCAGAAGGGGGAACAAAAAAGAAATTGTGGAAATTTAATAAGATACAAAGTCGCATGATAACGAAGCAAAAACAACAAAGAAAATAAATGAAAATATAGCTGCAATAATATTTTCATTTTTTTTTTTGTGTTTTTTTAAATGAATTTGTAGCTGAATTGCAACGTTTATTGCAACGTTTAAAGTTTTTTTTTTTATTATTTATTTATTTAAGTCAAATTTATATTTTCATTTTTTTTTTTTTTTTTTACTTATTTTCCTTATGGAAAATTGACTATTATATTAAATTAAATTGACTAAAGCAACTAAAACTCATGCCTGAAACCTCAAGTTGCGTCTCTTAGTCCAAGCATGCAGCTAATATAGAAATTTTAGGCAGCTTTTTATTTAATCACTTATTTTTTTTTTTATTAGTATTTTTTTAATTTAATTTTATATAAATTTTATTTTACTTTTAAAGTCTATTTAATTTTTTTTTTATTTTCATTTGTAATTTTTTTTAATTCGTAAATTTTTTTTTATTAATTTTTTTAGTTTATTTATTTTTATTTGTTTTGTTTTTTCTTATTATTTTTTATATAGATTTTTTTTAATAGATTTTATTTAATTTATAAATCATTTTTTATTTTTTAATTTCTATCTTTTTTTAGTTTTTGTTTTTAAATTTGTTTAAAAAATATTTTTAATTTATTATTTAAATTTTTTTTTTTTTAATTTAATTTTTTCATTTTTTTTATCGTTTTTTTAATTTTTTATATATTTATTTTCATATTGCTTAACATATTTTTTTATCTTACTTTTAAAGTCAATTTTTTTTTTGTATTTTATTTTTTAATTCGTAAATTTTTTTATTAATTTTTTTAGTTTATTTAATTTTTTTTTTTTTTTATATATATATATATATATATTTGATTATATTTAAATTGACTATTATATTTAACTGCTCAATGTTGTAAGTGTATTTAAGTTAGTGAAGCAAAATTTTAGATAGTTATCTTTACTTTTATTTTTATTTTTTTTTTTATTTTTTTTTTTTTGCTTACTGTTCTTTTTGCCTTTTGGTGTTTTGCTGTTTCTGGTTTTTTCTTTATTTTTTTCTATTTCTGCTTTACACTTGGTTTCATTAATTCTTTGGGCTTTTGCGTTTAGCTTTTGGGTTTTGGTATTCTCTGAAATTTGTATTGTATTTCCTGCTCTACTAAACTCAAATACTTCCGACTGTTTTTGCGCACCATGCCAGGGGTTCAGAATTTATTGTGCTAGTTTTGTTTTGCCTGTTTCCGCCGCATTTGATATGGACATGAACAAAGAGAGAGTGAGTGAGAGAGAGAGAGAGAGAGAGAACTGGCTTTAACTTTTAAGGCAATATTCCATTGCGTAGATTAATTGTGAGAAAATGCTGTGACAACAGTAACAGCAGAGTGAGAGTGTGTAGGAAGTGAAGAGAGAAACACAGCGTCAACCTTTTGACCTTTCAATTGCTGTGGCAAATTCGTGCCATTAACTAAAGCAGCTGGCTATCGGATGTCGATGAGTAAAGCTTAGCTGTACAGCTCAACGTTACGCTTGCCTGAAACTGTCACATCACTTGTGGATAAAAACATTGATTTGTTTGTGTTACTGTTACTGTTACTGTGTTTGTGTATAGCAAAGTTACCGTATGTGTATGTGTCTCTGTGTTTTTTTTTTTGTTGTTGTTTAGAAATTAATATTTGAAGCCAGATAGCAGGCGTTTTAGTGTTTTTCCAGTTTTTCATTTATTCATAAAAAATTTTTGGTTATACAATGATGTAAATATCAATTTTTCTGATACTTCGAATCAATATCAAAATGGCTGAACAACAACAGAATATTGAGGTAAGTCTTTAAACCATTAATCAATAATCATATATCGATAAATCTTATATTATAAAGAAATTTTTCTTTTTGGGGCTGCTGCAGAGTAACTCTGTAATGTCACATATAACAAAGTTTAATGAGAAAGCTAAACAACATGAGCAATGGCAACGTATTAATCCATTTTCACATTATAATGTACGCGATATGCCAAAACGA
>JBAMBR010002239.1:0-28233 GCA_037044475.1 Zaprionus obscuricornis | reverse complement strand
ACACACATACAACTACACATACAACTACATATACAAATACACACATACACCTACACATACACATACATATACAATGACACACAATGCATTGGAAAAATAATGTTCATATAATAAAATTAAAAATAAACAAGTTGCAGCCTGCTGAAAAAGAACCAGATAGTTAATCTGCAAAAGCGAGATAGCAACACTTTTGTTACTAACCGCACTAAAAATGAGTGCCAATGGATGAGTGTATGTTTCTTTTTTTTATTGTTTTTGCTGGTCGATAGAGGGCGACACGTTAACATTAACCAAATGCTAATGCCAAAGGCCGCTGGCAGACACGCATAACGTATACGCACATACGCGCACATGCATACATAGAGAGTCGCGCATACAAGCAAACAATTATCTGCATACATTCGCAGGGGCAATGGCGAAATGACCTGACCACCAATACGGTGGCAGAAAAATGCAACGAACAAAACGCAAAAAAAATAAATAAAAAATTCAAATGAAAACAAAAAATATAGAAAAATAATAAAAATCAACGACAACAATAAAAATAAAAATAGTTTACATAATTCATGCATTATATTGGATAAAATTTTAATGCCCTTCCCTCATGATGTATGTGTGCGAATTTGTTAACATGTGTGTGTGTGAAGGCACCGCAGTTTTGCAATAAAAAGCATTGCCTACTTGGGGGCGCGAGTTAAAATTATTTAACAAATAGCACGAATACAATGTATGTGAATGTGTGTGTGTATTGTGTGTATGCGGCATGTATGCATAATCGCTTGCAGTTTTACTCTTCTTTTTTTTAGACTTTTTAGCCTATTTTTATTGTTAATTAAATGAGGGGAATTACTACAAACACACTGACAACTTTCGCTTATATGTTACATATTCATTTATATGTGTGTGTGTGTGTGCAACATAAGTACATATATATACATATATATAGAGTGCGAGCATTTCTTTTTTTTCTTTTTCTTTTTCATTATCCTTTTTTTTGTGAATTTTTCTATTTTTCCCTAACGTGGCAAAACATTTTTCGCTCGTTTTTTGCATGTAATTTCACTAATTGATAGTGTGAGCTATTTGATACATCCCCTTTCAACCCATTAACCTTCCCCCCCCCCCTTCCTCTATCATTACACACAGTGATGTCCATACGCCATGTGCAATGTCCAGCGCACTTCATATGCTGTCGTATGCGTGTGTAATTGTGTTAGTACTGCACAGAAACACACACAACCACACGATGTTGTCCAGCAAAGGAAGATGAGAGAATAAAAAACGTCAAATGTGACTAAAAAATTGCTGTTAAAAATAATAAAGGGGCATTACGTGTGAAGCGAAGCAATGGGAGGCGCAGCAACGCCTAAAATACACCAGCAATTTAATGCTTTACACACAAACACACATACACTCACATAACGAGACAGAGCGCAGCATGATGTTTACGGATGCGTGTGGACAGCGCAGCGTCGCAAAGAGTTGCGCTAATAATAACATGTTATTAAAGGCAATGCGCATACCTTACAGCTGCTTTCCGTTAATTTTTATACACTGCATCTACACATCAGTGAATACGTAGAGCTTCAGATTAACAAAGAAAACACATACGACATCTACAATGATTAATGTGACTGGCAGGATAAACTTTAATCGGTTTAACTGATCGAAAGTAGTCAAAATACAACTGGGATCTGACTTTAACATCAAGCAATTTTGTGTTCTTTCAAATCATTAAATCATTAAAGGTTAAAATTGATTTCTTTTTTTATATTTTTTTTAAATGTTGAAGTTCTTTTGGGATCATTAACTGCAGATCAGCTATTGAAGCGTAAGCTTAGTAATACTTGATCGCAATGTTAGCAACGGGCATAAACTAGTCGAGTGTCTTTAAATGAATTAAAAACATGGAAAACTTTTATGTCATTTTTTCGCTCTTCTGCTTTTCACTTTTTTTACATGTGGGCGGGGCAAGTCTTAACGCGCAATTGGTAGAAAATGTTTTTATGAATCACTCGAATAACATTTTTTCCTCTCTTTTGAATATTTTCACATTCTGTTTCAGAATTTGTTAGTAACACGATAAGCAATTGTAATACATATAAGCGAATCCAGCTAACGGTATATTGTTTGTATATATTTTTTTTATTAAATTACACAAGAATTTTATATAACCAAATTTACTTTGAGTATTTCCAAAAAAAAAATCAACACCACCAACAACAACAACAAAAATCAGCAAAATAATTGGCCTGATTTTTCAACAAGGTACGACGAGTGCATATAGCCGGCAAATTATTTGAAAATAATGTATTAGCGCTGCATAATATATCTGTGTATCCGTATATAAGTTTGTATGCATGTAAGAATGTAGCATCATAGAGATAGCAAATACTTCAGCTATATTCAACTCTGCAACCCCAAGCCCCTGCCTCTGCTTCTGCCCGAGGTTGCCTATCAAAAAGTGCACATAATTTTTCGACCAACAAAAAGTCAAAAAATAATCTTTGCCCCTCCCAACGTTTGTTTCAAAAAAGTACAGTTAAAAAAGGAGGCCAGAAAACTGCAGCACAGAGCACACTAACACGATAGGCTGGCTTTAGCAGAGCCTCACATATTCACACACAAACACACACATACACACATATATATACACATACTCATACAGTTGCAGATAAATGCACATATGTATATTCGTGTACATACATAACCCACAAGTGGACATGCTATCGCTTCTGCTTCTGCTCTGTTCTACTAGTATATGCTATATGGATGAGGGAGATGTGACCAGTCAAAGGCATTAAAAAAAAGTGGCTCATGCTGCTGTTGGTCTACAACCAGATGAGAGTGCCAAGTGAAGTAATTCCAATTGAAGCTTTAGCTGCATTGGCAACAGAAACAGCATCAGCATCAGTAGCTGGCAGAAGGCAACAGTATGGCAGCGGAAAGAAAACGCAACAACAAAAGCTGTTGCCAAAGCAGTCAGCAGCAACAGCAGCACAACGAAAAAAATTCAAAGTGTGGGTAATTAAAAACGTAGCAGCAGCTAGCAGCAGTCCAGACGCTTTTGAGCGTAGAAACGCACTAATTTTCAGTAGTGCAGCCCACACATGTACACACACACACACACACACACACACACACACACATTCATACTCATAAATTCATATGTGTACAGCTAAAATAAAAACAAAAAAAAAAATCCGAGAATTGACACTCTCTCACACAAACACGAAGAAACAGGCAGAGGCTAGCGCACATACATATGTACATGACAACTGTGAATTCACTCGCACGCAGCAGCAGCAACAGTAAAATGTACAAAAAGTGTAGAATACTTTTAGGCATGCTGCTATTTCATTTTGCCTCGCACAAATGAACACCTTGCCGCCTGGCTGCATGTTGCATGGGTTGTTGCTTTTGTTGTTGTTATAGTTGTTGTTGCTGGCTTTTGAGCAGCGTCATCAACATCATCAGTGTGGTCGTGTGTGCGTGTGAGCATCTTCGGTTACCGCTCATCAGTACTGCAGAACCTGTTAGCTCTGCACTACAATTTGTGGGCGTTTCGGGTGTGTCATATCTGGTCGAAATATCATTCGTCCAATGAACAACATATTTTCGGTGTCCACGCTGGTCTTATCAAAAAAATATACACAACAAAAATTCAAGTACAACATTTTTGCTACTTTTCTTATTATTTTTGATGTTTACTTTACATTTTCCAATGGACGATGCTTAGTTGTTTAATTTATATTCCAAATGATAATTAGAAATTTAAAAAAAAATATTAAAGAAAAGCAAAAACAATCATTTATCATATAAAACATAAGAATAATAAAGAATTCATGTGAAAAGAACAGTGATCCGCTATAAGATCCAAAATTTTACTACATAACTGCTTGTAAATTTAATTTACCTACAAGCAAATTTGTTAAGGGTTCATAATTGATATTAGCATTCTAGACACAGCACTAAAATTTTCCATCCTTAGCCCGATCTGGAGCTATGCAGTCCAAATTTATGGCATTGCATCTAAAACAAATTTAAATAAAATAAGAGCAGCGCAAGCAAAAATACTAAGAAGATTATGTAATGTCCCATGGTACATGCGCACGAGAGATATTGAGAAGGATCTCAAAGTCCCCAAGGTTGGCGATGCTATTCAGAAGCATTCGGGCAACTTTGCATCCCAACCTATTAGCGAGAAGGCGAAATAACTACATTGTTGTTGTTGAAGTTTTTATCGTTCTAAGAAGGCATTTTAAATTAGAGAAGGGCTTGGGTCTCAATTGTCAGGACCGGCACCTAAGAAAAATTACATTTTTCAAGGCCCAGCACGGCGCTGCACGACGATTTATTAATAAAAAAAACCGCCCGATCCGATTCTCAACTTGATTTCATCACTTTTGCTGTCAGAGCTGCCTAAATTCATGATTCTATCATATTCAGAACACTAAAAAGAGCGCACGTTGTTTTACTATTAAGAATCCTACCGTTAGTATGAAAACAATTGATAAAGATGGCATCGAAAAATTCCGACAAAACAAAATACTGTCGTTGATAAATAACTTTAAAAATTTCTGTAATATGCAAAAATTAATTATCCGTATTTATCTTCTTAAGCCTATTGGGCTTCACCGTGGACACCGTGCCCGTCTCTATTTCTGACCCCACAAAATATATATTTTATTTTATTTTATTTTATTTTATTTTATAATATATATAGATATATTTCAGCATTTTTCATAATATTTCTAAATTTCATTTTATTAGCTTTAAGCGCTTTGTACCTATTTTAGCTTTATGATATAGCGGTCCGATTTGAACGATTTAGAAATATATATATATATATATATATATATATAGGTATACATATATATACCTATATACATTTCATTGAGACTGTTTTGAGACTAGTTTAGATTGAATTAGTCGAACAGATTGTTGATCGGACACAGGGGCATGTCCAAAATATTATAACCTCAGCAATGGAAAAAAAATTCAAAATCGGTTCACTGCATATGTATATAATTTACTCTTTTTATTATTCTTAAAATGCTGGAAATTATTTTGAAAATTGCTTAAGATTTGTTTTGGAAAATTCTATTTAAAATATTTGATGACAAAATCATCTCTTGAAGGGCTTTGACCACTCGCAATGTGTCCCACGCATATCAGAAAGTTCACGCTTCGAAAATCTTAACTTGACACCTGACTTGGCTAAGGAAAATAAAACCCCGTTAAAAACAATAAAGCCAATTAGCTGCAATTAACACTACGACGAATTCAATCTGACTTACACACACTCGCATATGTACATGCATGTAGGCACACACACACACACCCACGAACACTGAGAGACAGGTCGATGCATAATTGACATTTTATGATCGACTGCTGCATCTGTCGGCCTCAGCTTGAGTGCCATTAATACAATGCCAGTTCTGGCCAATTCTTGCCAAGAGTGTAGGCCGCCAACCAAATTTGGATGAAATGTGGGAAGAGAAAAAAAAAAACAACGCATTTAATGTGCAAAGGCAAGGGACAGAAGGATACGTTGATATGTTTGAACCAAGTGCAGGGGAAAAAAGCGTCAGAGGTTAACTGGCTGTGCGTCTGAAATTCAATACTTTGTTTCAAGCAAATCAACTGAAAAATTGTAAATAATCGTCGTCACAGTGTACAACTTCGAGACGAAATATTCTGTTTGAAAATTTAAGTTTTATTGCTAAAATCGCTGAGAAAATATTACTAAATATTTGGAGACAAACAAATTTTGTTTTTATTATGTCTTAATTTAAGATCTACTTGATTAATAATAATATATATGAATTATCCACTTGATATTTATTTATATTTGCATCTTTACCCTAAGATGCAAGTTGTCCACTGTGCCATATCTCGATCCGTCGCGACTCGTCGTCAACGTGTCAACACTAAGTGGCGAGCAATTTAAACAAGGCCGTCGGCCAAATATACACAAAAATATATATGTATAAATTTAAAAGCGTGTGGCCAGCCTTAACTTTCAGTTAAGAGCAATGCAAACAACAAATGAAACATTGGCAACAAATGAATTTATTTAACATAATCTTAATCGCTTGAAACTCACCTGCGGGCACATTTTGCATTGATATTTTCGTCCACTGCCGCCGCCAGAGCCATGTCCTCCGGTGCCGCCCACACCGGACCCGCTCATTTTGCTGGCATTGATGGGCTGAGGCACAACCAGCAACGCTGCCGCTGATGCAGCCGCCACAGTATTGTTATGATGATGTGCAGCAGCCGCTGCTGCGGTCGTAACATGATTGCCATGATGCGAGCTGACACCCATCACAGAGTTGCCACTGCCCGGACCAGAACTAGGACCATTGGCAGCATTACCCAGTCCTACACTGACTGTTGGCAAGAGTTTCATTTGAACAAAATTAATAAATATGAAAGCAAAGAAAAAGTTGCAATTTTTTTTAAAATTATTAAAATAAATAAATAACAAGTAAGAAAGCTATGGTCGAGTGTGCTCGACTATATAATACCCGCTACCCAAAGAACTGAAAGTTGCATAACTTCCAGGATTATGATACGATTTTGACCGAATTCGCACAGAGCGTCAACATAATTGCACATTTTAAGCATTCTAAGTATTCCAAAATTGCTAATTAGGTCAATAATTAAATATTTAGAAACCTCGTGGTACGCACTCGTCAATTTTACGTTAATTTTACTATATAAATTTATACATTATATATTTATTTGGTTAGTGGTACGCACTCGCCATTTTTAAATTAATTCCAATATATATATTTTTATTAACATTAATACGTTTTTGTAAAATA
Organism: Zaprionus obscuricornis; assembly: GCA_037044475.1. Classification (NCBI taxonomy): domain Eukaryota; kingdom Metazoa; phylum Arthropoda; class Insecta; order Diptera; family Drosophilidae; genus Zaprionus; species Zaprionus obscuricornis. The sequence goes on along the minus strand of JBAMBR010002239.1, from coordinate 21,397 downwards.
ATAAGGAATTATAAATTTTATTATATTTACTTATATTGTGAAATAAAAAACATAAAAAAACAAGTCAGAAAGTTATAGTCGAGTGTGCTCGACTATATAATACTCGGTGCCCAAAGTTATATTATATATTTATTTAGCTCGTGCTGCACTCGCCAATTTTAAGTTAATTTAAAAAAAAATTAAAAAAAAAAATAAAATCGTCTCGAGAATCGAACCGCGGACCTCATGCACGCGAGTTCAACCTTCTAATCACTGAGCCACAGTCTGAGTAAATGTTGCCGTGTGTGGGGTGAGAACAGCAGTCAAGCGTACGCTATAGAGACGCCTCTCAAATTTTGGAATTTGAAATGTGTATAACTTCCATACTTCCGATCTGTACTAAATTTGTACACAAAGTCCAGATAAACAAATTCTAACTTTGTACCAAAATTCAGTCCTGTAGCTTGGCTGGGTGTGCTCAAAATCGCTTTTATCGATTTGGGGGGGCGTGGCAAAAATCCAAAATAAACTTGATCTGCCTACAAACACTACAAGCACTTTGCAAAATGAAGTCTCTAGCTCTTATAGTCTCCGAGATCTGTGTGTTCATACGGACGTACAGACGGACAGACGGTCGGCCACGCCTCCTTTTGGGTGTTACATACATTTGCTCTTGTCACTAACCCAATATACTCTTGGTACCCAATGGGCACCGAGTATAAAAAGGCTACAGTCGTGTGCAACCGACAGTAAAATATCCAGCACCCTTTAATAAAGTATAACTATACTTATGCTATGTACCGAAAAACAAATTCTGATAAAACAGCTCGAACTACGCGCTCGCTCTCTTGCTCGCACTCGAATCACTCACTTATACTGACCTGATCTTCCGTGCGTTTGTATATGTGTGTGTTTTTACACAAATATGAAAGCATTGCGTTGACAGCTTCAGCACTTTTTAAATAAATTAAGTCTCTAGCTCTTGTAGTCTCCGAGATCTGTGTGTTCATACGGACAGACGGACATGGTCCAATCGACTCGACTATTATATATATATACCTTATGGAGTCGACCACTCCTCATTATGGGTGTTACATACATTTGCTGGTGTCACAAAGTCAATATACCCTTGGTACCCAATGGGCATCGGGTATAAAAACATAAAAATGTCTGGGAACTTTGATCGAGGGCGTATTAACTGTTTCATTTGAATTGGTACAAAGATAGAATATGTTTATCTGGACGTTGTGTGAAAATTTGGTACAGATCGAATAATTAACTTGGAAGTTATACACATTTCAAATTTCAAAAGTTGAGAGGCGTACGCTTGCTTGCTGTTCTCACCCCAAACGACGGCAAAATTTACTCAGTGTTTCTCACACTTGTGAAGAGCGTGGCTCAGTGGTTAGAGGGTTGAACTTGCGTGCATGAGGTCCGCGGTTCGATTCCCGAGACGATTTTTTTTTTTTAATATTTTTTTTTTTATATTAACTTAAAATTGGCGAGTGCGCAGCACGAGCAAAATAAATATATAATATAACTTTGGGCACCGAGTATTATATAGTCGAGCACACTCGACTATAACTTTCTTACTTGTTTCTTTCTGATACTCGTAAAGATTTTGGCTTAGTGGTTCGATTCTCGAGGCGATTTTTTTTTTAATATAAGTAAATATAATAAAATTTATAATTCTTAATTATTTTACGAAAATGTATTAATGTTAATAAATATATATATGTTGGAATTAGCTTAAAATTGGAGAGTGCGCACCACGAGCTATATTAATATATAAATATAAATATATAATATATCTTTGAGCACCAAGTATTACATAGTCGAGCGTACTCGACTATAGGTTTCTTACTTGTTATTGTTTTTTTAAGGAGAAGGGGGGGGGGGGGGGAAAGGACATGTGCTAGCGGACCTTAAAAGGTAAAAAGTTTAATTTGGATTTAAGACATACCTTGTCCGGCGACCGCCGCATGATGCTCCAGACGATTGTCATCCAGAAAGTGACCTGAAATTGAGTTGTTTGCTTCAGTTGCTGTTGAATTATGTCATCCGTGGCGCCATCTAATGCTGCCACGGCTGTCCATCAGTTCAGTACGAGAAGTACAAGTCATGCAGCATCTCTGTGCAACTTGCGGACGTTCCCTCACGTCATTTTGTACAATGATGACAACTTACAGCTGGCAACTGGCAACTGGTAACTTGCCAGCAGGCAATCGGCAACAAACAAACTGCCACCTGCTGACGCCTGCCGTCTAATGCTTGCTGACTGCTGACTTCTGCCTGCCACCTTGCTACCTAGCTAGCTGGCCACAACAGTTTCTTGTTACAGTGAGTCGCTGAGTCTAATTAAACTTGGTCGCTCTGATTGCCGCTGGGAAATCGAGCGACTGCAGCAGCAATGAACGACCAAGTTATTGTTTATGTGAAAATAGTTTCACATTAACTAAGTTTAATTTTTCCGCCTGCCTAGAAACGAGTACCTTACCACCAAGATCAGCACCAACATGCAACTCACCAATTACATAGTCTGAGTAGCCAGAAGATTTGCGTGCAAAAATTGTGTGATTCTGTTTATGAGCTAACTGAAGATGTATGATGTGTATGTCTATGTCTAGTGAGTAGAGGATTAGCTGGCTTTGGGATCACGCTAAACTGAATTCAAGACCACGGCCCGCTTTACTGGCATGTCAAATGTATTTCTAATAAAACAGACAGACAACTGTTGCGTCCAAATTGGTTAAAAGGCTCACCAAGTCGTTGCTATTATTTTTGTTATTGTTGCTATTGTTGTTGGAAAACAGGCAACTTGCAACTTACAATCAGGCCAGCAGCCAGTAGACAGCAATATGAGCTACTATTTGCAACAGCAGCAGCATGTCTGAGTCATGGCCAGTGTAACAGAAGGAAGCGAACCTATTTTTTTTTTGTTTTGTTAATTTGTGCAACTAAAAGCTGCGTCAATGCACAAGAAGTAAAGAGTAAAGAGCAATGGAGATCGCATAGATACATCTACATCTACATTGTTGCCCGCAATGTTTCAGATGCTTATCGCAGCAACATCAGGCTCAACAGCAGCAGCTACAGAAACAACAGTAACAGCAGCAGCATCATCAGCAGCAGCAGTTGAGCAACATCAATAGAACCAACAACAATGTTATTGGCCAATTGCCTAGCGTTGACATTATCTGACGGAGATCATTGCCGCCAACGGAATTAAACATACTCGATATCGAACCCGTTTGCCGCACCAAAACCGAATCCCTTTGGAGCGTGTTGCTGTCAATGTTGCGCTGCTGTTGCGGTCTTTACTAAAATGTTGTTTGCATTTTAGGAATTTATGTAAACATGTTGTAAGCATCTTGTTGCCAATTGTTGTTGTAGTTCTTCTTGTTGCTCTTACTGCTACTACTGTCTGCTTTTGCTGTTGTTCTTTCAGTTAAAGGTCAAATTTTTAGGTGCACTCCGTGGGAGTATCTGGAGGTATCCGAGAGTATCTAAAATGGATAACATTGTGCGCTCGCCTTTTGTCTTTTTGCCATAATTATGTCGCACGCGTGTAGCAAGTTAAGTTTTATGCAACGTATGCATTTTTATTGCAGATAACAATCTCCTTTCAACTCGATCCACTCGAACGCTTTTTTCTTTGACTCTGATCTGAATCTGAATCTACCCGATAATCGTGATTATCGTTTTTTGTACTTAAGAGCAATTAATTAACTAACAAAGTCGCGAACATTCTCCAACTCAAGCCATACTTGGCTAACAGCTGATGTTAAGCCAAGTCAGTTACCAAGTTGCACGTTGAGGTAGGTCATATTATCAATTGTATGTCTATTTGTATATATCTTTGTATTTGTTAACTACATTTACTCACCTTTCTGCAAGTTATTATGATGATGATGATCATTCATTTTGGCCTAAAAATAAACAAATTTAATTTGTAATAATTAATTAAGTAGACCAACTAAGTGCAACTAAAACTATTTAATCTGCATTAAGCTAGTAAATATCTTAGTTTAACTCTAGTTCAGCACTGAAACCTTTATTAGGCTATAATCGAATTTAACAAATTGTCAACTAAACTATTATCCTAATAGAGCTTTCAATAATAATTGACACTTATTTGATGAACTTAATCAACCAACAATCAGCATTAAATATTCATTAAATACCAAAAAAAAAAAACCAATTGAAAACTGTTGCCAAAATATTTAAATAAATTTCTAATGAAATTTTTTTTTTCTAAACGAATTACAAAAGTGGTCAACAATTGTAATGACAACAAAAATAATTGAATATAAAATCAAAATATTGTTCACAATGTGCGAAAAGTTTCAATGACAATCAATGGAATTTATTCCGACCTACAATTTCAGCTTAAAATCAAACATGCGAAATCCAAATCAAATGCAAACAAACAGAACACACTACAAAATCCCAGCGTGATAACTAGTAAGAATAAAAATTCAAGCTTGCGTCCATTGAGAGAGCGAGTGAGAAAAAATAGAAACAACAAATAAAAATCTAATGGAAAAAAAATTGAGTAAAATTTAACAGTGGTTTTCGATAGAATGTAAATTGTGAATATGGGTTAAAAGCTCGACACTATCTGTATTTCTCTCTCTCTCTCTGTCTGTCTCCCTCTGTCTGTCTATCCTGCTTGATACGTCTCTGCGGGCTAGACATGACCTAGGACAAATGTGGCACTCGCGTTGCAAACAAAATGAAATATAAAACACAAAATATAAACAGAAATAAAAACAACTAAAACAACAAAACAACCAATGAAACATCAACAATATTCGTCAAAATATATGGCAAGGTAGCTTTTTCTAAATATTTCCATGTGCTTAGATTAAAAAAATAACAAGTAAGAAAGCTATAGTCGAGTGTGCTCGACTATATAATACCCGGTACCCAAAGTATTGAAAGTTTCATAACTTCCATCATTATGATCCCATTTTGACTGAATTCGCACAGAGCGTCAACATAATTGTACATTTCAAGCGCTCTAAGTGTTCCAAAATTAGGTCATTTATTAAATATTTAGAAACCTCGTCAACCACTCGTCAATTTTATGTTAATTATATTATATAAATTTATACATTATATATTTATTTTGCTCGTGCTGGTCACTCGCCCATTTTAAGTTGATTTTAATATATATATTAATTAACATTAATACATTTTCGTAAAAAAATTACGAATTATAAATTTTAATATATTTACTTATATTCTGATTTAAAAAAAAAACTGTACCAAACGTCCACGCTAATACAAGCACTTTGCAATGAAATTCTCTAGCTCTTCTTGTCTCCGAGATCTGTGTGTTCATACGGACGTACAGACGGACATGGTCCAATCGACTCGGCTATTAATCCTGAGTCAGAATATATATTATGGGTTCGGCCACGCCTCCTTATGGGTGATACATACATTTGCTGATGTCACAAAGTCAATATACCCTTGGTGCTCAATGGGCACCGGGTATAAAAAAAAAGAACGAAAAGCAAACAAGCCGCCAGTAAAATGCAACAAAAAAAATACAGTTATTTCTATAGAATATCTGTGTAACAGCAAAGGACGAAGAGAAAGGCGGAAGGCTGAGAATTTCCCCCATGTCAGCTATAAACGTTAATAAAAAGAACGGGACTAAACAACAAATTCAAAAACAACAACACGCGAATTTAGAAATGTTTTTTTCCTTGTTTGCCTTTGCTTTTGATTTCTTTTGTTGGCTTTTTTCATCTGTTTTCTGTTTTTTTTTTGTTGTCTCTATGTTTTCCATGCTCTTTTTGTTTTTTTTTTACTACAATCTAATATAAAATAATTCATTTTCTATGGTTATTTAACGGCACTTACTTATGTCACACTTGTGGCACTTACCTCATATTCCTGTTTCAGGGACATCGGATGATGTTCGCTTGCATGCTGATGACTGCGCGGCGTCGGTGGCCAAAGATTGTAATCGCTTATATCCTTGGCATGCTGCGTCAATTGGCATGGAATATAACGAAGAAAAGAGATTTTTTTATTTTTATTTATATTTTTTATATGTATGTATGGGTCGAGTTTATCTGTTGGGGTTTCCCTTAAAAAAGTTGGTTTAAGCAATTTTTATGACATGTAAAGTTCGAAAAGATTGACAATTTCTCTAGTTCATATCTGAAAAAGATATTTATACAAAAAAGAGTGTTCGACTATAAGATACCCGGCACCAAGAAAAAAATTAAAAATTGGATAATTTCCATGTTTGTGTTCCGTACTGGGCCAATCTAAAGACATTGATCCGAAATTTAAATTTTCGCTTGCAGTGCTGTGTATATGGTAAAGTTTAGTTCCTGTCGGTATGGCTGGAGGTAAAAATCTAAAACATGATCTGCCTTCAAGTAAAGCAAGTGCTTTGCAAATACAGTTTTCTAAATTCTAAATATTACACGGCTTGACTATTGATCCTGAGTAAGATTATATATAGGTCGACCACTTCTTATGTGCAATATACCTCATATTCCATGCTCAATTTTATATTCTATGTGCCTTGTATAAAATTCTTTTTTAGCCACCGCTTTTCCAATAAATGTTAAAAATAAATAGGAAAGTCTCAGTTGAGAGTGATACCCTATGAAATTGAAAGTTGACTAGCTTCCAAGTTTATAACCCGATCACATTAATCCACATTATACGTGTTGCAAAATTCATAAGATAAGAAGCCAGCAGCTAATACGAGCACAATGTTAAAATAAAGTTCCTTCTTATTAATTTCAACATCTAGGTGCTCATAAGGGCGTATAGACCATCAGACAGGTAGACACCAACACAGACAAACTTTAAAACTACTGAGAAAAATCTATAAGGGGACAAAAGATTTTTTAAATTTAATTTATACATTTATTAAACGTGTAAGTCGTCTTTAAACCCAAATTATGTAAGTTTCAGCATCAGCTAAATGATATAGTGGTTCGATCCAGCCGGTACCGACTTATATACAGCAAAAGGGCATAGGAAGTATGTAAGCCGAGTTTCTTTGAGATAGCTTTAAAACTGGGAAACTTGTTTGCCACGCCTTCTAAGGGGCTTTAAAAACTCCTGTCTTAAAGTAATACACCCTCTGCAAAGGCATAATAAATAGCATTCGATATTTTATCCTTAAATACAAAACAGAAATTTTCGTATCCGAAATCACTTTTGTAGTGAACAGGACTTTTCCAATTCAAGTTGTAAGTAATCAGTAAAGCACACTACAGATTCTGGTAGATTGATTTTGGGGAAAATCGGTTTAAAGCTCTTAAAGTATGCCGGCATACTTAACACTTTTAGACATTCGCTTTAATAAAGTAGTGTATAATATAACAGTGAGCAAGAATAAATATACAAATACGAAAGAATAGAAAATTCATAAAATGACCAAATATTAAACAATTATTAAAGCAATCAATTGTTAGATATGTATATGTTATATAGTGCAAGTTCCCAATGAATTGCCAAGCATTTTATTACAAAAATACAATTTTATTTGAAATCAAATTAAAAATGTGTAACCTTATCACACTGTGACTTTTATAATATTTTCTCATCTATCTTTGGTAATATGAGTTTTAAAAATTAATAAATATATATGCACATACACACACACGCACACACACATATGTATTTCAGACTTGTCACAATTTCAAACCGCTGATAAAAAATTATAATTAATAAAACAAAAAATTGAATTGTCAGTGATACAAATAAGAGAAATACCTATACATATGTTCATACATACATAGTATATAGTGTAGTATACTATAGTATGGTATAGTATAATAAGTTTATGTTTATGTATATGTATATGTAGATATAGATGGCAAAGTCAATTGAAATAGAAAACCACGCTACACACAAAAGAAGGTGTAAGGCGACGGCGTTGAGCGAGTGGCAAAAGTGCGGCGGCTTTTGGTGCTGGTTAAAAAAGAGTTGGAAAAGAGCGTGTGTTGCATATCGCAAAGGGAGTTGCCACAACGTGTGAAAACGAAGCAACGCGTATTTGTGTGCTAGTGCCTGTGCATGAGCGTGTGATTGTGTTGACCACGTAACATTTGTTTCTGTTGCTTCAGTTGCTTTTAGTTGCACAGGACAACCAAATGCAGTCCCTCAGCAACTAGTTGGTAGATGGACGAACGAAAAAGTAGAAGAAATATCTACAAAAACAGAAAACAACCACCCGCATTCGCACCACATACACATACTCATATAGAGCCTCCACCTATATGCAAGCTCATTCTCAAAGTATCCATGGGTGTGTATGTGTGTGTACTGCGTTGTCAGCTGCTGATGAAGATGACCAGCGCCAAAGCCAGCAGCAGTGGTACGGACAGAAACGGAAGTTTTCTCTAACCAACATGCTAGCCAGCCAGCCAAATAACAACAACTGGTATATGAAGGCGTCGCATGGCTCATACCGAGTTAGTGGCAGACGCCGAGTTCAGTTAGCTGCAACACGCAGCAAAATAGAATAAAAACCAAATTTCGAAAAAAAAAAAAAAAGAATTGAAAAAGTAAAGAAGAGCGTAAAAAAAAATCAAGCATTGGCTGAGCGCAGCAGCAGCGCTCTCTGTTTCCATTACTCTCTGTCTCACTCTTATTCTCTCATCCTCTCTAACTCGTACTCTCCCACTCTCACGCTCTCTCGCTGACCAGGTCCAAAACATTTGAAAGAGCAGAGCACATGGATAAAAAAATCAAAACAACAATTTTTTTTAACCCCTTCGCAGCGACAGCGGCAGAAGCAGAGCAAAAGCAGAACCAAAACCGAAGCAGCAACGTCGACAGAAGACTCACACTTTCTACAGCTCTTTCGGAGTGTTCCTGGTTCGGAGGCCGGTGGGTTGGTGCCAACAGCCCGTCGTCGTCGACGTTGTCTAGCGAAAAAAAGTGCAAAAAATTAGGCGGCAAACGTGAATTTTTTTATGCAATTTCAGTTCCAACACAGCATATCCAATACCCAAGCCCCAAAAACCCCAACATCTCCCAGCTTCATCACCAAACCCACATTCACCGAACTGAAACTCAAACTCGAATTCGAGCCAAATGTTGAGCCCAAAGCAAAACGCGTTTTGCACATTGTAACAACCTTTTGGCTATTGCAGACTTCAACTTTACATTTTGGTTCCGTTCTATTTTTTCCTTTTTTATGTTTTTTATTTTGAATTCTTCTTTTGCTTCTTCTACTCGTACTTCTATTTTGTATACATTTTTTTATTTCGGTTTTATTTAACTTCCTTCGCGTTCATCTTTTTATTCATGTTGCCTCTGTCTGCTTCTATTGATTTTTTTTCGCATTTAGGTAAATAGCAGAAGAAAAAAAACAAAAACAAAAAAAACAAAAAAAAAATGGTTGTACTCTGCCATGTTCGAATGTTTGACCATCCGCACTTTTTGTTTTGTATGCTGTACCCCTTGACTATGCCCTAAGGTTGGAATTTGTTCACATTGTTGTTGTTGTTGTCGCATACTCAACCCACTCAAATTTGTTTCAACTTTATTGCAATTACTTTAAAAATTGAAGTTAGCAACGCAGTTGTCGCGGTTTTTCGCTTCAACTGCTCCATTCCAATTCTTCTGCCTTCAATTCTTTTACCAATAGCAATACCAACTCTATCTCGAAATCGTACTCGTATTCGTATTGTGGCAGCCGTGACTGGCCCCATTAGTCAGTTTTAGTCAAGTTTTAGTCTTATTTCGCATTTGATGTTGCCCTCTTAGCCTTTTAATTTTCACTTTTTATGCCCGATTACCCATTGATAATGAATTGGGAAGAGAGAGTATATTAAGTTTGTACAATTACTAGAAAGAGATGTGGCTAACAACAGTGACGCACGGAGAGAGAAGGTATTCTGTATGAAGCTTCCAACGAATTGTTTTACACCATTTTAGTCTAAATTACTAAACACTTGATTTATGTGCAATTAAATTCCTGTGCAGGACACTGCGTAACACTCACTAAATATAATATATCTGATATGTGTGTATATATTCAGGATAAGGATTATACGCCGAGACTGTCATTCGCATTTTCTAAATGATTTTTATGCAGAAGCTATAATATGTAAAACTTCCCAAGAGTCCAACGTGCCACCAGATGGAAAAAGCTTATAAATACAAAAACTTATTAAGCACCAAAACTATTCAAAGCAAATTCTCTCAACGTTTTTAAGCATCTATATGCACTCCATTTGGCATCTAGTTGTGAAGTTCGATGAGAATATGATAGTTTTCAGCATATTAAATTAGTCAAAGTGTTATATATTCACTTGTAGAATATACTGGGTATCACACAGTCGAGTATGATTGACTATAAATTTACTAAGTTGTTTTCATTTGTGTGTTTTTTTTATTTGTAGCTCGCGTGACGTCACGTTGACGTTTTTTCTAATTAAAGTATATATGTATGTACGAAAGTATTAATTGTAATTGTAGGGAGGCGTGTTGTGGTTTTAAGTTTAATTTTTTTTTCTCTGTGGTTCCATTACGATCTGCACGCCTCACAAATGAACCGAAGTCTCAGCGATTAGACTTTTTAATTAGAATCTTAAAGACAGCCAAAATTGCAAAAATATAAAAAATATTTACGTGACATTCAATGAATGACAGAAGCTTGTAAATTACAATTTTGATATCTTTATAGCTGAAAGTAAAAGAAAAAACAATCGAAAATTTGTCATACACTTTTCAGTGTTCTTAAAATTTTCTATTCAAATGTAAGTTTAATGTTTGAAAATTGGAAAATATAATAAGGAAGATAATTAAACAAAAATTAGTTGACAGTTTGCATATATTTTCTTTGAATTAACGAGCAATTTTCTCAACACACAAATTAAATCCAATGCAAAATCAATTTCATGTCGAATTCTTTGTTAACTTAACTTTAAGTTTAGACAAATTAAATACAATTGCTTTTGAAATTAATTAGAATGCGTCACATCCCTTTCTTCGCCATAAGATCATTCTGCTCTCTCTTTCTGTACGCTGAAAGGTATACACTAATTTCACTAATGCATGTAAGGACAACAACAACAACAATTGTTGATGTTAGTTATTGCCAACAAACTTAATCTACCTCCTCTCTCCATTTATGACTGTTGACTACGCGTCCATTGTTGAACTTTAAAAATTAATTAACTACGGAAATCCTTAATAGAAAAATCAGATGGTGGAGTCAGCATCAAGCTTAAATTGTTCTGCCGGGCTAAAGTACTTACTAACGAGGTGAGGCCGAACCTTTCCAAGAGCTGTACATGTCCCTGTGTCACTGTGCTTATGGTTGTGTTCGACCCGACGTTGTCCTTGGAGACAATCAATCTCCATTCAAAACAATAATTTCGCCGTACGAAAAAGTGAAAAGCGAACTCAATGAACGCCATAGAAAAAAGATATTGTAAAAAAAAAACCTTGAAGAACACACAAAGTGAAAAGTAAAAACAAAACACAACAATAAAACAAAATCAAATGAAAAGAAAAGGAAAGGAAAGAAAAGAAAAAGAGAAGAGGGAAAAAAGACAAACAAAGTTTTAACGCTTCGTGTAAAGCAAAACTTGTTTACATCTTGAAAAACGCAAAAAACGCGAAGTGAAAATGCAACAAAAAAAAAGTCTACAAGCATTTTTTCTCTATTCTTCTTTGCGAAACGCGAAGAGCTTTTGCAGCGGTGAGGCATGAAACGTAGTCAAGAGCAAGGATATTCGTGGAAGGAGTAGCATAGAAGGTAGAAGGCACAAAAAAAAAAACGATGAGCGAGAGTGAACAAAATATACTATGTGGGGAAAAAAAGAGCAAATACAATTTGACGACGCCGCTCAAAGCAATTTTTTTTAATTCTGCTTTTATTTCATATATTTTTCTCTTTCTTTTTTTGATGTCGCGTTTGCTTGCGTTGCTTTGGAAGAAGAGAAAGGGGAAACGAAAGGGGAAATATTCGTGGTTAAGCGTACTTCGAATGGAACTGGGACGATGGCTCAGACAGAAACTGCGACTGAGACTAAAGAAGGGTCTAAAAATTACATTCCTCATCTCGCTCCTTCTTCAGTCGTAAAATAACTGCACGTCGCTCAGACAGCTACGGTGTGAGCTGGTCAGTTGTCGACTAAGGTTCGTCGAGTGAAAGTGCATTGGTTGCCAAACAGAACTAATGGAAGGACAGGAGATTCAGTTACAAACTTAGGATTCAAGCTATTCACGGTTTGCTTATGTGACGGCTTGCCATGGCAAAACGTTTAATGGAATTTCACAAATTTTTTGAGCTAGGAAAATTAATCTGATCTGAATTAAATTATTATATTGCTATACTATAGATTTATCTGCCGTCATATTTTTACTTGAATTCTGACTTCATAGACTACTAATTCATATTAATGGCATCATGATTCTATTTATGGTATATTAAATTGATTTCCCATGTATTCATGCACGTAGTCCGGCATAAAATGAATTTGATTAATTCAAAATTAACTTCTTTCTTTTTCTTCTTTCACTTTGAAATAAATGTCTTCCTGTAGCATGTAACAGAAGTAGGCGTGGCTGTTTTATAACACATTTATGGTATCATTAGTTGTATCCAACCTTCTTTCTTATTACTGTAGCTACTATAGAAACAATCGAATATTTAGACAATACATTATTTCTATTCATCTCATAATTGTAAACAGTATAATGTCTTTGGCGTAACAGAAAAAATCCTATATAAAAGCTATAAGTATAATAAATATTGCAAAATCAAAGTCAAAATTCATAGAAATTTCCGTATCAAGAAAGTATAATCATATTTCAATCCTTTTTATACCCTTGCAAAGGTATATTAATTTCTCCCAGAGAGTTTCAAAGTAAACTATGCAGATGCCATAAAATATAAATATTCCTCACCAACATCATTACACAAGTCCAAGTCCATGTCCTTGCATGGCTATATTTCTGTTTGTCTATCCGTATATAAATATAGTACTCGACATGAGCCGAAGAGTACCTCTATTTCGTAGCAATAGGAACAATCGTTTCGATTATACGATTTAACACATGGGATAGAGGTAAAGTATCAACTATAACATACCTGCTTGGTCAAATTCCGATAAGTATAGCTATAGGCATAAAAACTTTGTGTTTGAGCTTGCAAGGGTATGAAATTTTCGGTACAATGAACATAACTTTGCTCTCTGATTTTCTTTAGTGCCTGTTTAAGTTTTCTCTTCCTTTTTTCACTACTCTCTCTCCAAGTTTTTATGCATATTAATTATGAATTCTGCCAAATACACTCTCAGTCCCTTTTCTCCATCTCTTTTCTGATGACACTTGCAGAGTCCAAAGCTTTTGTAAGCAACGTCTATGGACAAACTGACAACAGCAGAATTCAACTTTCAACTTTCGAGGAAATTTCAACCGAACAAAATATAAGAAGATATACTCACGTCGACATTGCCATTCCACATGTAATGCATACCAACAGCAGCACTGGGATCATGATGCGTCTGGCCAGTCATATGCTCGGCCATTACAGCGCTCATCCAGTGGACCAGTCCCTGGGTGGGATTCTGTCCCTGAACGCCACCGATTGGCATGTTGACAGCGGCGGCAGCAGCAGCTGCAGCGGCCACGGCAGAGGCAGTTGTATTACAGTTGTTACTGTTGTTGTTGTTGCAGCTATTGTTGTCGTGAGTTTTACACGTGGCAAGGGCCGTTGATGGTTGGCCTGCTGTTTCCGGTGGTGATTTTATGGAATTGTCGTAACTCGGACGCGTCTGTGACGCAGGTTGCGTTTGCGCTTGGGTTTGATTCAAATTAATTGCGGCGGTCACCGTTGTCCCTTGGCTGGCGTCCACGGGCGGAGTTGGTGGCGTCTCTGGTGCTGTGACCGGCAATAGTCCTGACCCAGGTCCGGGTTCACCTGCTTGATGTGAACTTTGCTGATTGTTGCTGTTATTGCCGTTGACGACTTCGCTATGTGGTCCGTTGGCGGCTGACCAGCCGTACCCGTTATTGTTGTTGTTGTTCTGGGGTTTCTGCAAAATAAAATGTTGTTGTAAAGGTTTTTTTGTTTTAATTGATTTTTTTTATATTTCTGTTTCTGGCTTACGCATTGAGCATGATGAATGAAATGATTTTTTGATGAATTCTTTCGCATTTTGTTTAGTATTGTTTTTATATTTTTATACTCGGTGCCCATTGGGTACCAAGAGTATATTGGGTTAGTGACAAGAGCAAATGTATGTAACACCCATAAGGAGGCGTGGCCGACCCCATAAAGTATATATATTCTAACTCAGGATCAACAGCCGAGTCGATTGGAGCATGTCCGTCTGTCCGTCTGTACGTCCGTATGAACACACAGATCCCGGAGACTATAAGAGATAGAGACTTCATTTTTTTGCATTGGATTTTTGCCACGCCCCCCTCCGCCTCCACAAATCGATAAAAACGATTTTAAGCAAACCCAGACAAGCTACAGCACTTTTTTGGTACAAAGTTAGAATATTTTTATCTGGACGTTGTGTACAAATTTGGTACAGATCGGATAATAAACATGGAAGTTATACACATTTCAAATTTCAAAAGTTGAGAGGCGTCTCTATAGCGTACGCTTGCTTGCTGTTCTCACCCCACACACAGCAACATTTACTCAGTGTTTCTCACACTTGTGAAGACCGTGGCTCAGTGGTTAGAGGGTTGAACTCGCGTGCATGAGGTCCGCGGTTCGATTCCCCCGAGACGATTTCTTTTTTTTTTTAATTTTTTTTTTTATATTAACTTAAAATTGGCGAGTGCGCAGCACGAGCAAAATAAATATATATAATAAAACTTTGGGCACCGAGTATTATATAGTCGAGCACACTCGACTAGATCTTTCTTACTTGTTCTTTTTGTTATTTCTTCAACTTAATTTTTTCTTTTGTTGTTCTCATAGAACAAAAACAACTTTTTGTAACTCATAATTAGCGAAAACAAACAAGCCAAGTGCTATATGTATACATTCCATACATATATGTACATATATTTTTCTTGCACTTCTTGTTTTGGTTTTTTACAAAAGTTTAAGGCGAGTGGTTTTTGAGTTGAATTCAGTAAATTGGATTTTAAAGGTAATTATCAGATTTTATTTTTACATGAAAATTAACTTTAATTTAAATAATAACTCTATCACAAAAAAATTACACAAGTTTCATAATATTATCCTGCATCAATTGACATTGGAGAAAAAAGGTATTTTATCTTGTATAAAAAGTATATATGTACATGTATAACATAACCCTTCTCCAAATCCACAAGTCCTTCCCCCACAACAATAAAAAACATCAATGCAAAATGTTATAAAGATAGTTTTCAAACTCACAGACTGAATAAGTCTGAAACAAACAAAAGGACTACAAGAATAAGTTTCGGATGCGAAAAGTATACCACATAACATTATTATGAGCTTTATGATCAACCATATCTTCTTCTGTGTATTGAAAACTCAAGGATTACACGATAACTACAGCTTTTATAACACCACAGATCAAAGACTGGGTGTTTTATAGTCGAACTTGTTCCCAGTTTTGTTCAATATAATTAATATGAAGATGACAAATATGCTGAAGAAACCATAATAAAAATGTAAAAAAGTAAATTTACAAAATAAAAAAAACATTTCAACTTACAATTTGTGTACATAAAAATAAGTTTATTTTTTGGGGAATTTTATAACCTGCAACATTTGCACAACAAAGTGTATATTCAACTATTAACAGTTGTTCGTTCTTTTCATATATTTTAAAGATAGAATGGAGTGCGACTAGAGTTTTGGAAATATTGACGATGAATACTGATAATGGCTTACGATGAATAAATGATAACAAAGATTGAGGTTGGATTAAGCAACTCGATTCATGGTTTATAATAAACAAAAATTATTACACAGTATAAATATTTATTCCTTTATTCAAAATGAACGTTATAATATTACGAAGAAAATGTTATTAATAATTCTCATAATTTTTATACTTTTCATTTTATTATATATAAGAATTCAAATTCATAAATTGACTCAACATGAACCTGCATACTAACATGTTGGAACTCCGTTTCCAAAGTCGGCATTTTTTTAGAGTGCATTTTCTGTGATGCGTGTTTCTCAACATCCTTCGATTCGACGTCCTGCGACATAAGCTGGTTACGCTTCACTGATTCTACGGCAGCCACGCACACGGCAGAAAATAATAAATTGCTGGACAGATGTGAATGAGGTGTCAGTGGAGGAGATAGATTATTGAGGGTTCCCATTGCTTTCAATGGAGACAATGGCGATGGTGTTTGAGGGTAAAAACGGCTAGCATCCGATTGTTGTTGCTGCTGCTGCTGCTGCTGCTGCTGGAGAACAGCGCTTGCGAAAAGACTCTTATAGAACTCAGGCGGTATAAGGAAAGGTGTTGGCGTTGGTGTGGGCGTGGGCGTGGGCGTGACACTTCTAAAGGCATCCATATATATGTCGTCGTGGACACGACGACGTCTCAACTGATCCTTTAGCATTTTGTTGTGTTCAAATGTCAGCAACACTATTTGTTAGTTGGCAGCAATTTCACTTTCATTCAACATCAGGGACAAATTTCCCCAACGATTCGATTCGAACAATCTAACTTGTTGGCCGATTGTTCGAATTACACATTCACACAATACACACAAACACACATATACGAATATATGCACACGTCCATACATGCAATATATAGGAACGAGCCACAAGCGAAAATAAAAAGCAACCGGAATAAAAAATAAAAATAAACAAAAAAAAAAAAAAAACAAATAAAGTCCGTAAACTTTTTCCGATTCCGTTTTGCGCAGACCGAATTTTTTTTTCTATTTTCTTTAAAGAAACTTTTATTTTATTTTCGCGGGGAGAAGAGCATAAAAAGTTTTCCTAGCATTTTATTTTTAGCCGCGACGTGTTTAGTTTTTGTTACCACTTCTATCTTGTATTTTTAGATGCAGTTTTGTAAAACAAATACAAATCATTTACGCCAAAAGCGGCCAACAACAAATGACCTTGAAAAACTTTTACGCGAAAATGTGTGTAGAGTTTTCTATATGTTTTTTTATTTGATTATATTTCTATAGAAACTCCCATATATTTCCTCTATATATACATATATATTTTTTTTTAGTTTGTTTTTTTTTTTTTGGTGCATTTTTGTTTAGTATAAAATGGTACAGTTGGTAGTTTGTTGACGATTTATATGACGAACGTAATTTGATGCTTCACTTTGACGGCTAATGTTTATTTTCTATTTCCATTGTTTTTACAGCACTTTATGGCATTTGCGTGATATGTGGTTAGATTTTTTTTTATATTTATAACTCTTTTTAATCTTTCAGATTGTCGCTGTTATAGTGGGAAATTTTATTAATTTTTTAGTTTCTTAACTATTTGATATGAATTTCAAAATATTCTAAATGAAAATAAACTAAAAACAATGTAAAAATAGAAACACAAAAAGTTTTTCCGACAAAAAATTGTATTTATTAACAATCGTACCAATTGTGGCCTATATATATATAGTTGTCTGATTGGAGCCAAAATTGGCTAGAATGAATATAAATTGCTGATAAATAAATAAATATTTTGAATATTTTGACATTGATATTTTAAAGTTTATTCCAACTTACAAATTTTATTATAAATACAATTATATTATTTTTATTTATTTTTGTTACAAGCATATATTATATGTTATATGTATTCGTCGTTTTCTACTTGCAATTTTTATTTATTTTATAAAGTGTCTATTATTTTATAATATTGTTTTCATAAGGAACTTTCTGTTACGTTTCTATACACTTTTCATTATTTTTACAATTGTACATTGTAGTTGAGTCTTTGAACTTTTTTAGGAACTTTATTTACATTATTAAATATCTAAGCCATCGGTTATATTCTTTTATAACTTCTTTCATTATATCGTAATGCACAACACACACTTCAGTTGAGCAATAATCCAATTGATTTTATTGCATCGCGTATACGCATCGCGTATACCGAGCCAAACACTTGCATGAATTACAATACAAGTTGTGTTGAATTGTTTAGATATATATATATACATATGTATATATCATATGTAATTGTGCAATAGTTGTAAAGCTTTTGATTGTATGCATATTACTACACTTCAATACGAAGAAGAATATCGCGGGTGCTATGCTCTGTCAGATCTGTCAGTTTATATGGTATATAAAGATGTTAGTGTAATAGTATGTGCGTATGCAGGAATTGAGATATGTATATGGCGCTGTGTGTTATGTCCTTGTTTCAGTCCCGTCCGTCTCTGTCATGCAGTCAGCGAGCGTGGGATAGCTTGCAACAACTGAATAACTGAAACTCAAAGTGTAGCAGCTGAAGCTAAAGTTACTGCAAAAGAAATTGCGAACGCGCGCGAAGCAGTCAAATATGTATACAAAGAAATATACAAGACCACACACACACACACTCAACGATACGCACACATACGAACATACTCTGTGAGTGTGCTTGTACGTGTGTAAAAACTGTTTGTATGTTCTGAATGTTTTTCTATTTTTTCGCTCTTGCACTGCGTCCTGCAGCCTGCTGTCTGCTGCCTGCCGCCCGCTGCTTGCGCCTCTGCAGTGTCGTCAGAGCAATCTCAGAGTACGTTGTTGTCAGTTGTTATTGTTGCTGCTGCTGATGTTGTTGTGTTTTTCTTTCTTTTCCTTATTTTATAATTTCTGCTTCTTGCTCCTTTTTTATGCAATCTGACGTTATAAAGACATACATTTTGAGCGCACTGCAGCATTTTCTTATAAGAAAACGTAGCGCATAAAAAAATACAGCAGAATTTGCGCGATGTCCTGCAGGCAGTTGTGGGCGATTGCATGGACAGAGCTTGAGACTTGCTTCTGCGATTTGACACATACATATGTACATACATATGTGTGCGAGCATGTGTATATGTGTGTGTCAGCTGAGTAAGAGCTAGGGTTTTACTAGGGTTCAGCATGGCAGATTGATTTTACTTTATACATAAACAAGCCATGTTTTATGATTTCTATTATGTTTTTTCATCTTTTGGGATGTTATTTTCTTTTCATATACAGATGTATATATATATGTATATATATAATACGCTATACATATTAAATAAGACTAAATATTAATTATAACTTTAACCTATAATGGAAAGCTGTTGAAAATTAATGAAATAATAAAAAAACAAATTGTAATAAAATATTATATTCAATGACTTTTGTCGAAAAAAATTATGTAATACAAAGTAATGATAGATATTTGTAGCTTTGATTATTTTTCAGACTATATCTTCAGTTAGGTAAGATCTTATACGAAACTCGAATCGTATTCTATCATCAGGATCTGGACAGATTGCTTAATAATAAGTTCTAAGGAACTAAAAGTAATTTCCACACATTCTTTCGTGTTTTTAATTGTCTTGTTCAAGTATTTGTGCCTGTGTCAATGTGCGTGTGTGTGTCTGCTTGCATATGTGTTTTTGTGATGTATAATCACGTGCCGCCATCTAGCGTAGAGAAGGTTGAAATTACGCGACGCGGACGCGGCACGTCGTGACGACCAATAGATTTGGCCAAACCCAAGTGAACTGAAGACAACGACAATTGCAAGCCCGCCAAAGGCAACGCTACAGCCACGGACACATGCAACAATCGACGACGCTGGCGTTGACTACAACGCTAGCGCTGCAGCGCGCTGGCGCCAACTGCGGCGGAAACAGTGAAAAAACTGCGACTTATGCTAGCTGTAGCAGCAACCATGTTTGTTGTAAGTAGCAACAACAGAGAAAATGGCGCGCGTGAAAAGGAAACTCAAGAAGTAGAATCAGGAGCCAGCTCCAAGCCCAGGAATAGCAAGCGCACACACATGTATATACATATAATGATTCAACATAAAAAAAATCCAACTCGTATGTGTATGTGTGTATTTTTTTCTCTGTATTTTTTTTTTTTTTGTTTTTTTTTTTGTAGCCTTCACATGAAGCAAAAAATACAAGTGTCTAAAAGAAATACATTGCAAAAGGCGGCGGCGAGCAAACGAAATAATAACAAAAAGTTGTAAAAGAAAAACTGTGTGATGTCCTGGCAAACACACACAAACACAGACACATATACATATATACATATATATATACATATATATATATATATATATATATATATATACAAAGATATATACAAAGAGCAACAGCAAAAAGCAGCAGAAGCAAAAGCAGAATCAGCCACGACGACACATCGAAGAAAGGATAAAAACCTTCAACACTCAACCGAACTGAGCAGTCAGCGGCAACGCGAAAGTCTGCGCCAACGTCATCGTCAACGTCGACGACAACATCAACAACAACGTTTGCCCGTTAACATTTCATGAGCGCCAATTTCTTTTACTTCATTTTGTTTATTATACATATATAAACACTTTTTTTGCTTTTGTTTTTTATTTATTTATTTTTTAAGTTGTTTTTGTTATTGTTGTTTTGCAACGTCTACAAAATTTTTTGTGCTATTTTTAAAACTTTCAGCACATATTTTTTTTATTTTTACTCCTCGATTGAAAGTAGAAGGACTAAGCAAACAAATGATGATTAAATTATTTTTAGAATTTCTCAAATTCCAATACATAATGATAATGATAAGGTATATGGAATGATAGCTTTATATTTCCTACATGTAATGTAAAAAGCAGTCATATTTTTTTATTTTTATTATTTTTTTTACAGCCTCACAACTTAAACAACCCTTGCTTTCATTTAGTGCAGCAGAAGATTACTTTCTTGCAATTGTTGTTGTGTTTTTCTTTTAAGCGGCTTTCGCTTCAAGGCAACACAAGGTACAGACGTGTACAGCGCCGCTAGCGTTGCTGCTGACGTTGTGAATGCAATGCGCACATTCAGCAGAAATGAAAAAAGGAAACGATTAAAATGAGAAGAATCCTGTCCAAGACCTGGAGAATATGTTTTTAGATATATTTCCATGCGTTATTTTGTATACCCTTTCACATTCCACATTAACTTTGTCCAGCAGCAAATCACAAATATCATAGAAAATGAATAAAAGTTTCACAAAAAAAAGCAACTATATTAAGCTGTCCCAATGTTAGCAGAAAACTAGTTTAATAAATATTAAATATTTTTAATAGAAAAAATAAAATAAAAAAATAATGGATAGACTAAACTTCAGAGTATGAGATCTTCAAAAATCAAAAGATAATTTTCATATCTTTTTTTTATGTACAAGGATTATGTTTCAATTCTCAACGAGTGTATTCTCTTTGAAACACATACTCTGCACTCATACATTTACTCTCATCATGTTGTCTTCCTTACACACACACACACACACACACACACACATTCACACACACTCACAC
>JBAMBR010002238.1:0-74695 GCA_037044475.1 Zaprionus obscuricornis | reverse complement strand
TGCTTAAGCACTTTATTTCCGCTCGATTAAATTGCCATAATGACAGGCTGAGAATTTTCATAATTTTTTTTTTTTTTGTCTTCTTTTTGCCTTTTGACACAGCGCAAAGTAATATCAAAACAAAGAAAAGGAATCGTAAGTAAAAAGGAAATGAGAACAAAAAAAAAAAAACGAAAAAAAAAACAATGAGAAAGCAACAACAGAGAACGAAGAAAGAACAGCAAGCAGAAAACAGACGGCGTGGAAATGAGTAAAGCAAGGAAAAAAAAAAAAAAAAAATATATGAAAGAAAAGTGGAAAAACAGCTGGTTGCTGCATTAACTTCAATTGACTGTAATAAGCATTAAGTGGGTAGAACGGTCGTCGGGTCGTCTCATCCTGCGAAATATGGCCAACATCACCTCGCATCATCAACATCAACATCATCATTGTCGTCGTCGTCGCCTTTGCCATTGCTGTCGTCGTCGTCTTTGTTGTCATCGTTGCTGGCATCCAACCGATTTGGGTAACAGCTTCTGGCATGTGGCACAATGCTCCATTTGCTGCAACTCGTCTATAAAATTTAAGTGTGCATTTTGTCGCTAGCCTTTTGGCCAGCATTTCAAATGTATTTGATCTTTGTTGTTGTTCTTGTTGTTGTTGCTGTTGGCCTCCTTTGTTCGCCATATTGTTACTCATATTGTTGTTGTTGCTGCTGTTTGTGTTTCCCGTGTTGTCGCCTGCCAAAATGTATTGACATATTTTAATTAAGCAATTAATATACTTTAACAATTGTATAATAAAAATGAAGAAGAATAGGACATTGACCTTCTTGCAATAAAAGCTATCTACCGGGTATCTAAATGTCGGAGTACATTTTCCTTTTTTCTTTTTTTTTTTTTTACTTGTTTGATTTAATTGAGCAACAAAATTTACAGAATCCACTTGAAATCATAAAATATAGTGCCGTATAAACTATTCTGGTAGGCATCCAGGCAGCATTACTGCTACTCACAGTCGAATGACAGCAGACACTAACATTGTATCTTTGAAAATGTTACAAGTGTCAAGTCTTCATTTTGTCTTTACTCCAAAAATTTAATGAACTTTTAGACTTCATGTACTTTCGGTCGCCATGTAATTCCGGTTTCCCAATCTGAAAATAAGACAAATAAGAAAGCTATAGTCGAGTGTGCTGTATATGATATTTTTGGTAACCAAAAAAATGAATCTTGCTTAAATTCCATGTTTATCATCCGATCTGAACCAAATTCAAACAGATCATATACAATTTCCTATATTGTAAGTATCTACAATTTCGAATTATAACTTTAATATTTGCCTGTAGTGCATTGATTTCTGGAGGCGGTGGTCCTAACTCTATATAGTCCCTAACTCTTATAGTCTTCGCGTTCTAGTTGTTTATACGGACTTATGGATGGATATGCTACAATCCTTTTGATTGTTAATCCTGAGTAAGAATATGCCTTATGTGTATTTGCGAGTGTCATTACACTTCCAGTATCCTATGGGTACCGTGTATAAAAAAAAACAAGTAAGAAAGCTATAGTCGAGTATGCTCGACTATATAATACTCGGTGCCCAACTCTTTACAAGTGTGATAAAAAAAAACACTAAATTAATGTTGCCGTCGTGTATGGGGTGAGATCAGTAGGCAAGCGTACGCTATAGAGACGCCTCTCAACTTTTGGAATTTGAAATGTGTATAACTTCCATGTTAATTATCCGATCTGTACCAAATTTTTACACTAACTATGTACCAAAATTCAGTCATGTAGCTTGACTGGGTGTGGGTGAAGTGGTGTGTTCAAAATGGTTTTCATTGATTTGTGGAGGCGGTGGGGGGCGTGGCAAAAATCCAAAATAAACTTGATCTGCCTGCAATACACTTTGAAGTCTCTAGCACTTATAGTCTCTGAGATCTGTCTGTTCATACGGACGTACAGACAGACAGGCGGACATGCTCCAATCGACTCGGCTGTTGATTCTGAGTCAGAATATATATACTTGATAGGGTCGGCCACGCCTCCTTATGGGTATTACATACATTTGCTGCTGTCACTAACCCAATATACTCTTGGTACCCAATGGGCACCGAGTATAAAAATCCAGCTAATTTTATGCAAATATATTAAACCAACAATTGAATTGAATTGAATTCAATTAAATTTAAGAATGAACTATTTATTAACATGTTTATTTGTTATGTTCATGCTCACCATATGAGAAATATGTTGAATCATTTTCACATTTGCAACAGCTTCAATGTCTTAATTATCGTATAGCATTTAGAAGTAGAAAATGACTTGTTTCTATGCATATGTATATGTATGTATATGCATATATATACATATATATATATATATATGTATGTATATGTATATGTATATGTACTAGGTCATTGTAATAATAATGCTAATAGCTCTATTTATGCTTTTGATTCGAACAGGCAGCTAGCTATGGTAAGCAATGAGCCAACATTCAGGCCATTTACGAGCATGTAAGCACGTGTATTGCTTATCTACTATTTTACCGTTTCCTTCTTCCTTCTTCCTACGTCTTGTCGTCGTCGTCCTCAACACTGAAATGAATGGTAACTGAACCATTCAGAAGTTACTAAAATCAACAAAAGCCACAACAACAGCTGGCTGTAATTTATGCATACACACACACACAAACATACACTCACAAAGAGATGGGCACAGAGAGAGAGAGAGATATAGAGAGAGGGGGAAAGAGAGACAGAGAAAGGAAAGAGCAAGCATACGCAGCACACTACTATTAGGCAGCATGTTTGCTACTCCTGCTGTTGCTGTTGCTGCTGCTGCTGTTGCTGCTGCTATTGCTGTTGCTGCTGTTGGGGCACTGGTGATGATAAGATGAACTCAAAGTAAGGCCTCGTCCTTCCTGGAAAGTGTATGCATGTTGAATGAATATGGTACCATGCATTCAACCCCCTCCCCCCTATTCCCTCTATCACTTTCCCGCTCAGTACTTGTTTATACTCTAACTGAGAATATTTACATATTGACAAGATGTTCGCCACATACAGTTGTTGTCGACCGCATTAAGTATATACTTGACATATATATTCTTGATCAGGCTAAGCAGTCTGCTTAAATTCCTGCTCAATCACAGTACGACAATTTTTGTTTATTATTGAACTATTGAATATAAATAATTTTAAGTTTAATACTAACTTACACATTGTATGCCAACATGTTATTATTCTTGTATATCTTCTGGTTCGTGTAGATCGAAAAATTATATTTTTATATGTATAAAAAATCTTCGTATAAAATTGCAAGTGTATAAAATTTTCGTTATGCTAAATATAACTTTGTCTGCTTGTTTCATTCACTCTAACTCTCGCTTTCTGTCTCTGTCTTTACCTCTGTCTCTCTCACTCTCTCTGTCTATCACTCTCAATCTTATTGTTGCTTATTGTAATTCCATAACAATCAACTGAAATTAAGCTAAATGACATGCTCATTACGGCTACTTGGCCGGAGTTTAGCGTAACTGAATATTGCTGCTGATGTTACTGCTGATAGGAGCAAAAGGAAGAAGTATGTGTTTAGGGGTAGTAGCGTCCAATCGGGGATAGGAAGGATGCATGATGTCGCCAATAACCACATTTTGTAGCCCATATTAAGAAATCTTAAGATTTCTTTTTTTTTGGCTCTGAATTTTAAAGCAATTTCAATGAAACTTGACATAAATATGTCTTATAGCTGCACATAGACTGTAACATTGTAATATACACATATATATTTATATGTATGTTGAAACGAGGACGTATAAAAAGTGAGCCGGAATATATCGTAAATTCTTAACATTAGCATGCGATGCAGAGTCCTTGAAAATATCTTCTATTTACGATGAAGACTCCACAGTTGTGCACGAACTTTAGAGTTATTGTAAAGTGGATTTGCATGTGCTAGCGAAATCGTAGTTAAAAGTCTATTAAATTTTACGGTTTGGCAGCGTTGTCCGCTGTCCAATAATGAAGGCTCGTCGCTGTTTCTGTCACCCTGTCAGGACACGACAGCATAGGACACGACACGGAGAGGACAGGACAGGACAGGAAAGGCATTTCATTTGCAGACGCAACACAAAATAAACCTAATTACACTTTACTTTTACTTACACTTTTGCCAGATTCTTTTAAGGTGAACAGTGGCGGAGCTGGGGGGAGCTGTAGGCCAGAGTTGGGCGTTTTGTTGAGGAATAGGCTCCATGTTCATTGGAGAGTTTGTTGGTTTCACTAGCTTGAACTGGAGCTCGGGCTCGGTGTTGGACTTGGGCTTGGGCTCGGACTATGGCCATGGCATGGCCATGTAAAAAGGGCGTTTGCAAAACTTCAAAAGCCTCTGTCAGAGCAAAGTTTTGTGCGATTTACTGGGCGCAATATAATTTTACTTTATGAACAATATATTTGTGTTGTGCCTGTAGCCAATTTGAGAGCTGATAAAAGCGTTTAAAGAGCCTTTTTAGCAACGCTTCCCTAACCCTCAACAGTCAACACTCAACCCTCAACCCTCAACGTTCAACGTTCAACGCTCAATGCTGAACGCACAACACTCAACACTCAACCCTCAACGCTGAAGCTCCAACATCCTTGCCAACCAGTTTGTCCCCCATTCTCACAGACACATTTGTTTGCCTCATCAAGCCAAATGCGTGACAGATTTTAGTGGGCAATTTTCGAATGTCTCAAAAAGCATATAAGAGTCGTTAGGATGATCACCATAAAGTTATCTCTCTCTCTCTCTCTCTCTCTCTCTCTCTCCCTCTCTGTCTCTTTCATCTGCTGATATAAATGTCTTTTATATTAAATAAGTTGATTTTTATAGAACTTATGCTGTATTATACACACATATATATATATATATATATATATATATATATATATATATTCATTTCAAGCTTGTTTATGATTTGTAATTTTTTTCTGTTTCTGTTCTTCTTGCTGTCTTTTCAATCGTCAGCATTGTTTACAGGTTATTAAAACGCCCAATGAGTAGCATTATCTGCTTTGTTTAGCCCGCACTCCTTGATTATTGTGTATAGGTGATGAAGGATATATTTAATTAGTGTCAATTTTTTTTTTTTTTTTGTCTGTAGACAGGGGAAGCAGGAAGCCAGGAAGCATTTACAACTGACGGCGTTCTGTCAAAGTCAATAACGTTGATATACTAGAAACATTAATAGGAATACACATGTATACGTATATGTATGCATCTGTATGAACGAGTATCTACCAAAGCCTTTCTCAAGTAAATAAATCTGTTGAAAGTTATGCATCAACAGTTGTCGTATGTCTGGGATGACCGAAAAGTCCGAAAGATTCAAGGCGTCGATGACCATAAATAAACTGGCCAAAAGTGTTTAGCACTCTCTCTCTGTCTCTCTCTCTCTCTCTCTCTCTCTCTCTCTCTCTGATATCATCATACCATATATTGCCAAGTCCCAAGTGAAAAATGTCGTCTGTCTTGCCCTGAATGGAGTGTGCTGCGTTTGGCTGGAGCAAGCTTCACTCCATAACCTCAATGGAGTACAACAAGATTATTATAACATGCAAATCAACTTATTTTTAGCCCATCAAATACTAATGAAAGGCACTATACATATATCGTTGTACTCCATTGAGGTTATGGAGTGAAGCTTGCTCCAGCCAAACGCAGCACACTCCATTCAGGGCAAGACAGACGACATTTTTCACTTGGGACTTGGCAATATATGGTATGATGATATCAGAGAGAGAGAGAGAGAGAGAGAGAGAGAGAGAGACGAGAGGAGAGAGTGCTAAACACTTTTGGCCAGTTTATTTATGGTCATCGACGCCTTGAATCTTTCGGACTTTTCGGTCATCCCAGACATACGACAACTGTTGATGCATAACTTTCAACAGATTTATTTACTTGAGAAAGGCTTTGGTAGATACTCGTTCATACAGATGCATACATATACGTATACATGTGTATTCCTATTAATGTTTCTAGTATATCAACGTTATTGACTTTGACAGAACGCCGTCAGTTGTAAATGCTTCCTGGTTCCTGCTACCTGTCTACAGACAAAAAAAAAAAAAAAATTGACACTAATTAAATATATCCTTCATCACCTATACACAATAATCAAGGAGTGCGGGCTAAACAAAGTGATAATGTTACTCATTGGGCGTTTTAATAACCTGTAAACAATGCTGACAATTGAAAAGACAGCAAGAAGAACAGAAACAGAAAAAAATTACAAATCATAAACAAGCTTGAAATGAATATATATATATATATATATATATATATATATATATTTTGTGTGATTAGCATAAGTTCTATAAAAATCAACTTATTTAATATAAAAGACATTTATATCACAGTGAAAAAGACAGAGAGGGAGAGAGAGAGAGAGAGTGAGAGAGAGAGAGATAACTTTATGGTATCTCCTAACGACTCTTATATGCTTTTTGAGACATTCGAAAATTGCCCACTAAAATCTGTCACGCATTTGGCTTGATGAGGCAAACAAATGTGTCTGTGAGAATGGGGGACAAACTGGTTGGCAAGGATGTTGGAGCTTCAGCGTTGAGGGTTGAGTGTTGAGTGTTGTGCGTTCAGCATTGAGCGTTGAACGTTGAGGGTTGAGGGTTGAGTGTTGACTGTTGAGGGTTAGGGAAGCGTTGCTAAAAAGGCTCTTTAAACGCTTTTATCAGCTCTCAAATTGGCTACAGGCACAACACAAATATATTGTTCATAAAGTAAAATTATATTGCGCCCAGTAAATCGCACAAAACTTTGCTCTGACAGAGGCTTTTGAAGTTTTGCAAACGCCCTTTTTACATGGCCATGCCATGGCCATAGTCCGAGCCCAAGCCCAAGTCCAACACCGAGCCCGAGCTCCAGTTCAAGCTAGTGAAACCAACAAATTCTCCAATGAACATGGAGCCTATTCCTCAACAAAACGCCCAACTCTGGCCTACAGCTCCCCCCCAGCTCCGCCACTGTTCACCTTAAAAGAATCTGGCAAAAGTGTAAGTAAAAGTAAAGTGTAATTAGGTTTATTTTGTGTTGCGTCTGCAAATGAAATGCCTTTCCTGTCCTGTCCTGTCCTGTCCTCTCCGTGTCGTGTCCTGACAGGGTGACAGAAACAGCGACGAGCCTTCATTATTGGACAGCGGACAACGCTGCCAAACCGTAAAATTTAATAGACTTTTAACTACGATTTCGCTAGCACATGCAAATCCACTTTACAATAACTCTAAAGTTCGTGCACAACTGTGGAGTCTTCATCGTAAATAGAAGATATTTTCAAGGACTCTGCATCGCATGCTAATGTTAAGAATTTACGATATATTCCGGCTCACTTTTTATACTCCTCATTTCAACATACATATAAATATATATGTGTATATTACAATGTTACAGTCTATGTGCAGCTATAAGACATATTTATGTCAAGTTTCATTGAAATTGCTTTAAAATTCAGAGCCAAAAAAAAAAATCTTAAGATTTCTTAATATGGGCTACAAAATGTGGTTATTGGCGACATAATGCATCCTTCCTATCCCCATTGGACGCTACTACCCCTAAACACATACTTCTTCCTTTTGCTCCTATCAGCAGTAACATCAGCAGCAATATTCAGTTACGCTAAACTCCGGCCAAGTAGCCGTAATGAGCATGTCATTTAGCTTAATTTCAGTTGATTGTTATGGAATTACAATAAGCAACAATAAGATTGAGAGTGATAGACAGAGAGAGTGAGAGAGACAGAGGTAAAGACAGAGACAGAAAGCGAGAGTTAGAGTGAATGAAACAAGCAGACAAAGTTATATTTAGCATAACGAAAATTTTATACACTTGCAATTTTATACGAAGATTTTTTATACATATAAAAATATAATTTTTCGATCTACACGAACCAGAAGATATACAAGAATAATAACATGTTGGCATACAATGTGTAAGTTAGTATTAAACTTAAAATTATTTATATTCAATAGTTCAATAATAAACAAAAATTGTCGTACTGTGATTGAGCAGGAATTTAAGCAGACTGCTTAGCCTGATCAAGAATATATATGTCAAGTATATACTTAATGCGGTCGACAACAACTGTATGTGGCGAACATCTTGTCAATATGTAAATATTCTCAGTTAGAGTATAAACAAGTACTGAGCGGGAAAGTGATAGAGTGGATAGGGGGAGGGGGGCTGGCTTGAATGCATGGTACCATATTCATTCAACATGCATACACTTTCCAGGAAGGACGAGGCCTTACTTTGAGTTCATCTTATCATCACCAGTGCCCCAACAGCAGCAACAGCAATAGCAGCAGCAACAGCAGCAGCAGCAACAGCAACAGCAGGAGTAGCAAACATGCTGCCTAATAGTAGTGTGCTGCGTATGCTTGCTCTTTCCTTTCTCTGTCTCTCTTTCCCCCTCTCTATCTCTCTCTCTCTCTCTGTGCCCATCTCTTTGTGAGTGTATGTTTGTGTGTGTGTGTATGCATAAATTACAGCCAGCTGTTGTTGTGGCTTTTGTTGATTTTAGTAACTTCTGAATGGTTCAGTTACCATTCATTTCAGTGTTGAGGACGACGACGACAAGACGTAGGAAGAAGGAAGAAGGAAACGGTAAAATAGTAGATAAGCAATACACGTGCTTACATGCTCGTAAATGGCCTGAATGTTGGCTCATTGCTTACCATAGCTAGCTGCCTGTTCGAATCAAAAACATAAATAGAGCTATTAGCATTATTATTACAATGACCTAGTACATATACATATACATATACATACATACACAGATACATATACATATATATATATATATATATATATATATATATATATATATATGCATATACATATACATATGCATAGAAACAAGTCATTTTCTACTTCTAAATGCTATACGATAATTAAGACATTGAAGCTGTTGCAAATGTGAAAATGATTCAACATATTTCTCATATGGTGAGCATGAACATAACAAATAAACATGTTAATAAATAGTTCATTCTTAAATTTAATTGAATTCAATTCAATTCAATTGTTGGTTTAATATATTTGCATAAAATTAGCTAACCAAAACTTGAATTTAATGTATAACAAGTGAATATTTTTGGTTTCAGCGTAAGGATTTTTATACTCGGTGCCCATTGGGTACCAAGAGTATATTGGGTTAGTGACAGCAGCAAATGTATGTAATACCCATAAGGAGGCGTGGCCGACCCTATAAAGTATATATATTCTGACTCAGAATCAACAGCCGAGTCGATTGGAGCATGTCCGCCTGTCTGTCTGTACGTCCGTATGAACAGACAGATCTCAGAGACTATAAGTGCTAGAGACTTCAAAGTGATTGCAGGCAGATCAAGTTTATTTTGGATTTTTGCCACGCCCCCCACCGCCTCCACAAATCAATGAAAACCATTTTGAACACACCACTTCACCCACACCCAGTCAAGCTACATGACTGAATTTTGGTACATAGTTAGTGTAAAAATTTGGTACAGATCGGATAATTAACATGGAAATTATACACATTTCAAATTCCAAAAGTTGAGAGGCGTCTCTATAGCGTACGCTTGCCTACTGATCTCACCCCATACACGACGGCAACATTAATTTAGTGTTTTTTTTTATCACACTTGTAAAGAGTTGGGCACCGAGTATTATATAGTCGAGCATACTCGACTATAGCTTTCTTACTTGTTTTTTTTTATACACGGTACCCATAGGATACTGGAAGTGTAATGACACTCGCAAATACACATAAGGCATATTCTTACTCAGGATTAACAATCAAAAGGATTGTAGCATATCCATCCATAAGTCCGTATAAACAACTAGAACGCGAAGACTATAAGAGTTAGGGACTATATAGAGTTAGGACCACCGCCTCCAGAAATCAATGCACTACAGGCACAATATTAAAGTTATAATTCGAAATTGTAGATACTTACAATATAGGAAATTGTATATGATCTGTTTGAATTTGGTTCAGATCGGATGATAAACATGGAATTTAAGCAAGATTCATTTTTTTGGTTACCAAAAATATCATATACAGCACACTCGACTACAGCTTTCTTATTTGCCTTATTTTCAGATTGGGAAACCGGAATTACATGGCGACCGAAAGTACATGAAGCCTAAAAGTTCATTAAATTTTTGGAGTAAAGACAAAACGAAGACTTGAAACTTGTAACATTTTCAAAGATACAATGTTAGTGTCTGCTGTCATTCGACTGTGAGTAGCAGTAATGCTGCCTGGATGCCTACCAGAATAGTTTATACGGCACTATATTTTATGATTTCAAGTGGATTCTTTAAATTTTGTTGCTCAATTAAATCAAACAAGTAAAAAAAAAAAAAAGAAAAAAGGAAAATGTACTCCGACATTTAGATACCCGGTAGATAGCTTTTATTGCAAGAAGGTCAATGTCCTATTCTTCTTCATTTTTATTATACAATTGTTAAAGTATATTAATTGCTTAATTAAAATATGTCAATACATTTTGGCAGGCGACAACACGGGCAACACAAACAGCAGCAGCAGCAACAACAACAATATGAGTAACAATATGGTGAACAAAGGAGGCCAGCAGCAACAACAACAAAGATCAAATACATTTGAAATGCTGGCCAAAAGGCTAGCGACAAAATGCACACTTAAATTTTATAGACGAGTTGCAGCAAATGGAGCATTGTGCCACATGCCAGAAGCTGTTACCCAAATCGGTTGGATGCCAGCAACGATGACAACAAAGACGACGACGACAGCAATGGCAAAGGCGACGACGACGACAATGATGATGTTGATGTTGATGATGCGAGGTGATGTTGGCCATATTTCGCAGGATGAGACGACCCGACGACCGTTCTACCCACTTAATGCTTATTACAGTCAATTGAAGTTAATGCAGCAACCAGCTGTTTTTCCACTTTTCTTTCATATATTTTTTTTTTTTTTTTTTCCTTGCTTTACTCATTTCCACGCCGTCTGTTTTCTGCTTGCTGTTCTTTCTTCGTTCTCTGTTGTTGCTTTCTCATTGTTTTTTTTTTCGTTTTTTTTTTTTTGTTCTCATTTCCTTTTTACTTACGATTCCTTTTCTTTGTTTTGATATTACTTTGCGCTGTGTCAAAAGGCAAAAAGAAGACAAAAAAAAAAAAAATTATGAAAATTCTCAGCCTGTCATTATGGCAATTTAATCGAGCGGAAATAAAGTGCTTAAGCATCATAAACAAGATTTAAAGTACCAAAGAAGCAAATCAGAACGCGACAAAGGCAATGGCAAAAAAAAAAAAAACAGCGACGGCAAAAGCAACAGCAGCAGCAACAGCGGCAACAGCAGCAACAGCAGCAACAGCAGTAGCAGCAACAACATGGCCAACATAAAATGTCAAATGGCATTTGGCTAAAGATGACAGGCAAATCCTTTCCAGGGCCAAAAACTGAAAGCTGACAACTAACTATGTATGCGTTTTGTGCGGGCCAATGGAACAGTAGGATATGAAGCATAAAGTGGCAACTGGCAAGTGGCAAGTGGCAAGTAGAGAGTAAAGAGTGAGCGTAGTAGGTAATGGTAACTGAGGATAAGAGGGCGCTAAGTGTAGGCGTGTGGACTTGAAAAATCGCGGTCTAGTTACATCTTTGAGCGTTTCGTTTGGATTATGAAACCGTTTACATGACAGCAGCGGTTGCAACAGGAGCCATCCTAATTTCCCTTCGCTGTGTCTGTGTGTGTGTGTGTGTGTTGTGTATATACATACACATACACAAACATAAATATATATATATATACATATATATATCCTCAGGATATGCTTCCTTTTCTCTGCCTTATTGTCTCTCTCTCTCTCTCTGTCTGCCTTTTTTACCTTCTCATGCCGTCTGTGTCGTTTTCGTTTTCGTTGTTTTTGTTTTTCTTTTTTTTTCGAATTTGTTACGAGCGACACCTTTCGGCTTATCTAAATATTTGAGATTGCTTCCAATGCCAATAAAACGAGCAGCAGCCATGGGCCTGCCCCAAAAAGGAAGAAGAAAGTGAAAGTGAAAGTGAGTGAG
This sequence comes from Zaprionus obscuricornis, assembly GCA_037044475.1. Classification (NCBI taxonomy): domain Eukaryota; kingdom Metazoa; phylum Arthropoda; class Insecta; order Diptera; family Drosophilidae; genus Zaprionus; species Zaprionus obscuricornis. The sequence continues at coordinate 62,617 of JBAMBR010002238.1, read as the reverse complement.
GAAAACAACTAAAGTTGAAGCTTGAAGGAAATATACAACGTTTGAGCATTGCCATTGGATACATTGGAAACTGTTTGTAGCGCTTAACAATATTTGAGATACATTCTCTCATACATATATTCAATTTTTGGCAAGGCAAAGGGTCAAGCAGTAAATAGCTTAAGGACTCACACTTGTTGTGCGTGTGTCTATGTATTTGTTGTTGTTGTCGTATTCACAGCTTATTCACGGCTCAGCAATATAACATACGCATATACACAATACTATTAGTGGAAATAAAATTAAATATATTTTTACTCGTCATATTGAATCATCGCTGCACAACGTATATATTTTATGTTCCTGTAAATATTTTAAGAATGAAACTGCTGAGCTCCAGTTTAGTCTTTTACTGCATATTTGATATTAATGCGAAATTTCTGTGATATTCTGCAAGATAACTTTTGATCGATATTGCTAAGATCTTGAAAATTTGATATATGGCAAATAAACAGAAACATTTAAGCTACTGGTATACCCTAGCATAGGTTATATATGATATTATATATGTTTAGCCCGAAGCTAATATCGAAGAACACAAAATAAGCCGTAACAGACGCAGTATATATATTTCTGATCGGCATCAACAGTCTGTTAGTTCGTTTCTAGCAGACCGAAGATAACTTTGCTTTCTTCTTTTCTTTCAATAATATTTTTATTAATAATTTTTATAAGAATTTTAATATAATATTTAATAATAATTGAATTTCTCTCAGTACCAACTATGAAAATATCAATAAATTTTCATTTACATATTTTAGCAGGCTAACAGTAGCACACAGATACACATACTTGTATATACAGCCACACTCAGAGCCATACCCATATATGTATATGCTTATAGATAAATATATAGATAGATGGAGATGGAGATGGAGATGGAGGCAATTCAATAAGATGACAAATCAAATTTCAAATATGAACTAAATTATGAAGCCAATTGCATGGCAATTAATGTTTATTTAACATAAATCTTCAACATATTGTTAAAGGTATTTCTACCTTGTTCTTCTATGTATGTATGTATGTGTTTACTGATTGATTAATATTGTCATAAGTGTCAATAATACTAAGAAAAAGGATGCACTTACACACACAAATGTAGCTATATTTATGATATACTCATATTTATGCCATAAGGCCAATGAAGGTCAAGTCAATGTAAACTTAATAAACAAAAGTGCGACAGCAGCAATTGAATGGCGACTAAGCTTTGTATCTAAACAATATTCAGCTAAGTGCTACAATTTATAATTATCATAAGCAAATAAATCATTATTAAAACATTTATTAGCATGTATTACTTGTACTTCAACATACAATTTACTGAGTCTTCAGTTGAACTTTGTAAAATAAATATGCAAATCATGTTGTCAAATTGTTACTCAAATCGTAAAATCTTTAGCTTTGAAGCTTATTAATCTCATCACTCTTTTTTGGATTTATATATGATGAAAAATAACTAAACGAATATAAATCTATATATTTATATATATGTACATATACTTGTTAAGTCTGATAAAAAGCTGTAAATGCAGCATAAACTATAGCTCAAGATACAAGTGTTAAGAAATCTACATGACAAAATTGTTGCTCATCAGTGTCTCATTTGTCAATTACACACACAAACACATGTACATGTACTCTAGCTTCAAATAGACTCACAGACTTACACACAAACACACACACACACACACACGCACAGGAAAGAGTCTTTCAAGCATATGATATGTCGCCTTAGATTCATCTCTTTCTTTTTGCATTCTAGTCTGTTGTATTTGCATTTTGGATTCTGACATCGCCTAAGCGGCCATTTTATCATGTCTACTTTTCAGTAAACACACACAAGCACACACATATATACATACACATACACATACACAAACACATAAAGAATAAAAGAGTGTCAGTTTTTACTATGATTTGACAAATGATATGACAGACACAACAAAACGAAGTATGAAAGCATTTCGCCCAAGTAAACAAAACCAAGTTACAAATGTCATCAACGTATCATCCGAAAACTTAAACCTAAAGCTTCCCCTAATTAAGCTAATAGTTTCTTATCCTTGCTTATCATTAAAAGTACACGCACATCGATTAAGCTAAAACATTAAAGCATCACAATTACAGTTCACCAATATCCTAGCATAGTTATCTATCTTCCTTTGTCTAATTTTAATCAATTAAGATAGCAAAATGCGCTACGTCTAAATTCTCATACATATATAAAGTATAATTACTTAGTTGTTTCGATTTTGGCTGCTATATAAATATTATTTAATCCAAAATAACAAATCGAAGTTAACAGCGTTTAACAAGTAATCAACACATACTTATATCGGTCAAAAATTATGTCTTGAAATGAAACACTTTTTCTTTTTTGTTTAGGTATCCGAATGAAATTTACAGTTTTCCAGTTTAGCGGACGACTTCTACATGCCAGTAAAACTTTGGGCAATTAGGATGCCGATGATAATTGTGCTTTAAAATCTAACATTTCTTTATGAATAAAGTAAAAAAAGTAAATAAAAAAAAAAATTATAAATTAAAGAGACTAATGAAACTGCGTTTAAGTTAAAAGAAAAATCCAATTTAATTTCACAGTCTGATCAAAGTAGTCCAGGTTGCTAGGCATAAAAGTATATATATGGTATAATGTAGTTTGGCTTTGCTTTTAGTTTCACTATTAAATAAAATTTTAAACTCTGTTGTTCAGCAAAACAAAAATTTTTTTTTTATAAAAATTAAAGCTAAATAAATTTTATATTTTGAAATTTGCTTGGATTGAACACGCCGTAGTCCTTCTTATATACCATTTGAACATTTCAATTTGTTATTTTTTTTTTTTCAAAATTTCAAATGCAACTGAATTAGTAAAACAACAAAAAAATTAAACCTTTTGTGAAAACCTGCAACATATACATATACACATACACATAACATTAATTGTAAAGCGGATTGTGGAAATACAAACAGATCTGATCAGCAAAAAAGTAATGTCGTCAAGATTCATTTATCCCCTTTCCTCATTGAAACCGAAACGGGGCAAGATATGCAAACATAATTTTACTCATTTCTTCCGGAACGAAATAATCGATGCACTCGACAGATCCAAGGGTAAATTGGAGAACTTTTTAAAGGCATTGGATGGTATTCTGTATAAACCGGAATATGAACGATACCAAGTACAATTACTGGATATTATCTATACGGGTGACCTATTGAGTCATGAGATAAAGTTAACTACTCGTGATTTACAGCAACGTACTGCATATTGTGTGTTTAATGCGAGTGACGATCTTAACACAATGCGTATGTATAAACAGCTGATTATGCGACTACGACAGGATAAACGATTAGAGGCAGTCTTTGAGGGGCATGCACACCGACTTTTGAACATGCTCGACAACTTTGGCGAAGGTCAACGTCGACGTGTAGCCATATTAATGGCATTGTTTCTAATGGATGAAGAAATCTCACCACGTTTACTATTGGCGCCAGGTGAAAGTGAAACACAAGTTGATGAGGGGATTACTCACGAATTCATGCTCATCGTCTGTGCTACACTGAAGCGTGAAAAAAGCGCTGAATTTATGGAGCTAATGATTAAGAAATCTGGCTTAGATGCTAAAATCGTTAGCTTTATGCCGCCAATGTTACGTAGCGATCTCTGTTTTCGTCAGCTGTATCAGGAAAACGGTCTCAATGAGATTGTTAAATTGCATGAGGCACGTGTTAGCCAACAATTGCACAATGATTTGCAAAAGCGTTTGATTGATGATTTTAAAGAGCAATTGCCATATATTGATGTTATCATGAATGTGCGCAATTTTCAACGAGATCATCATATGTCTGATTCGGAGATTTTGGGTATTGTCTGGCAAACGATTAGCGGAAGTCCTGATACAGGTACCAGAAGTGTCCTAAGTTCTAGTTCTGGCTCTAGCTATGGTTCCAGCATTGGATCCAATACTAGCACTAAATTCTATCCAAATTCTATCACTTTTATGTCACCCAGTAATTTAAGACCCAGGATCACTGTGAAAATGGCTTTAAATAAGTTAGTTATCCATTCGCCGCTCTTGAATGCGATTTGTACAGCGGATAGTACACAAATTGTACTACTTACGCTACTACAGGTATATTGCAGTGAGCACCATTCACTGTACAAGCACTTTGAACGATTGGCTGTATACCTATATAATGCGGGTATTATTAATGAGAACGCTATACGTCGCTGGTACGATGTGGATCACATTGAAAAGGGCAAAATGGCGTTTCTTAACCAAATGAAACCCTTCATATATTGGTTGAACACTAACACCGAAGCTAGTGCACGTCCCGACTATAATACTTTTGCGGCAATTCATAGAAATAAGCAATGTCGGCAAAAACCCGTGTATAGCGATGTTACCACTATGCGTAAAAGCTCCAACTACTCCATACAGTATTCCAAACGTTTCTAATTGATCGCTTCTATGTATATAATTATGTATGTGTATATTATATCTTGTTAATGCTAATCATATTTCTTACATTGGACACACAAGTGAAATCAACAACGTGAAAATTTTTATATAATATAAATACAACATAATAAATTATTTTCAGTTTTGGAACACGTTCACTTTAATTAATTCTAGTAAAAACTTATATACTATGTATTATCTAATATATTGTTTAACTCTGTCAAGCCAAATTCTATTCAAAATTATTAAGATGCTGAATTTGAGCAATAAAGAAAGTACATAACCCACTGTAACAAGCGTCACAAGCGGATCTTAAACGTAAAATTCTTGGCACAAATTTGAATTTATCCTGTATCCGTATTGCTGTAGTAGCGTAGCAAAGAAAATTAAATATTGTATAAATTAAAATTCTCATGATAAACGAGATAACAACAAAGAGCAGTAATACCACATACTGCAATGATATCTGACCGCAACATTGCGACAACGGTTGAATGCAAAAAAAAGAAAAAAAAAAAACCAACAATAAACCGTTAAATGCAATTGAATAGCACCGTTAACCGCAAAGCTTTTCGGCTACTACGCGACCATCAGAATTAAGATCAGCTACTGAACTTTACCGCTTTGAGAAGAAAGACAGTGTCGAGCAAAAGTCAGTAGGAGTTCAACATGCAAAGTGTCAAAATGTAACAACAGCAACAATATATCTATGGTATATATTAATGCATAGCAGATACATATATATGTACAGTCATGGAAAAAATAATAGAAACGTATGTTTTGATTTTCTTAAATTGATATTTTCTAAGTCAGAATATCAAAATAAATTAAATTTTTTTAGGTTTTTTTAAACATAAACATAATAATTTACCATTGTAACTATTATCACTAAATTTAATAATAATTTTCCAATCAAGATGCAATATTTACACTTCCGTTATTTACTATTAGCGAAACAAAGCTTATACTTTTGTTTTAAGTCATAAAATTCCGAAAAATTCATCAAAACATGTGTGCGTTTCTATTATTTTTTCCAACTCAAACACGACGTCTCCTAATAATTTGTTACTCTTAGCAAAATTTTTCAGACGAAAGACACTCAAAAGGATATCATCGTAAAGAAGAATCATCAACGGTGCATGGACAGTTTATTTCATGCATAATGTTTTAACACAATCTCGGTAACTTTTTTCGTTTCTATTATTTTTTCCATGACTGTATGTATACAGTTACAGCCGTCGAATATACAGTTACGTATAGGAATACAGTTTGATTCCTTTAAAAGAAAAGTGATATAATATCACAACGAAATGTTGATTATAGCATGAATAAACTGCGCTGTATACATAACTAAATAAATAAATCTAATTTTTCACAATATACATTTTACATTTCACATTTTACATTTAGTTTCTAATTTTTTTCATTTTGTTGTCAACTTGTTCTCTTTATAATCATAAACAGGCTACATATGTTAGTCAGTTCAGTTAGTTAAAATGTATATGTTATATGTTATGCCTTCAGGCTCAATTGGCGTCATTTATGCAGATGATAATTTTAGAAAATACAATTTTAATTGCATTTCATTTTTGTTTTTATGTACTAACATTTTTACTGGCAATGACAAGGCCGAAAAGTGAACTCTTCTTCTTCTGTCATGCTACTGCAATTGATGTCTTAACATAATCTAAAGAATTCTTTGAGCTACAAACAAGGACAGCTAAACCTTCCTTGCTTGTTTCCCTGGATACCGCTGTCAGAAACAAATTGTCTGAAACTGTCTCTCTCTCTCTCTCTCTCTCTGTCTCTCTCTCTCTCTTGTACACGACAGTGCCCTTGCTATACCTCCTTCCAGATACACTCACTGTTTTATCTTAAATGGAAATTTAATTGAGTTAGTAGGCGGAAATTATTGAATTTTACATGAGTGCATTCACGATTTAATAAACGCGGACGCTGTCCACAAAACTGAAAAATGAAAACAATAGCGCAAAAATAAAAAATAAAAACAAAAAAAATGAAAACCAAATAGAAATTATTGAACAATTTTAAGCATGGGAAAATTAAGTCGATGCCAAACTATTTGTTGATCACAATTTGTATAGTACAACATTCTGCAAAACTCCCTTCTCAACTTTCAAACAAGTTAATTTTTGACCAGTGTCCGCACGTGCTACAGCCAATCTTAAGGAGTGGAACAGGGAGACAACAAAAGAATTTTCTACTCCAACATAATCGGATATAGAATAATGAAAAGCTCCAACCGTTGCGTCCTTGGCAACGAATAGCGTCAACAGACGCTGTTAGCAGTATCTTTAATACCCAAAGATAAATCCACAACACAAACAAATGGGAAACAAAGAAATTATAATGTCCTAAAATTCGACATTTTGCATACCCTATAAATGACTTTTTGGATAGTTTCAAAATTGTTTCAACAGTTGGAAAGAAAACATAAATATTTTCGTAAACCAAATTAATAAAAGTTTAGTTTTGTAAAATAGTCTCAAGATTGTCAACCGAAATTCTTCAACACTTTAATCGATATCCAGCCGACGCCTCGCTCTTTGCGAACGCTTTCTTGCAGCAATGCAGACCATCCTAAGTGACATTATCATGTCTGTCCAGCACGGGTTTCTGGTCCCACTAGATTTCCTGTTTGGCATGGAAGCAACAGTATCAGTTCTTCTACAAATAGTACTACTAGCAGATCTATTATGAATCTTCTGCCTTACTTTCTATACGTTAGTTTCCTTCCGTCATTGGCTAATCCTACATCAATTTTCGCGAACTCTTGTATTAGTCAAAATCCTTTAGAGTATGTCGTCCTACTCCCCCATTCTAACGCTCAAACGTTAAAGTCTCCAGCAATAACTACCAGAATTCACCCAATAAAGTCTCCTGCTGGAGCTCCTAAAAGGCTTTTGAAATTTTTCTAGAAAGTTATACCCCTAAGCCAAGCTCATGGACGAAAATTATCCCTCCCGCTTCGACAAAATTTCACTTTGCTTATTATAGATGCTAGAAACGCTGACTATTAGCTCAAAAACGTATAAATCTGCAAGTTATCCCAATACTTTGATGACATTTAGTCGCCTCTAAAGACAAACAGTTGCTCGCTGTGGTATTATTCTGATTGACCGCGTACCACACGGTGCTAGTGAGCTTCTGCTTTTGTAAAATTTAGCGCGAAATACTGCATCACACGCATATCCACAAGCAAACTTACATAGAAGGACACAGAGGCAACTGTTGCAACAATTTCACCTTTACGCCATATTTATGTTTGGCACCACAATTACACAAGCACACACACACACACACACATTCACACACAATGTTCTCCCATTTTTACGCTCTCTTTCTCTTCTTTACAAAAAAAAAACAGCGGTGACGTTGCTTTTGACCTAGTAAAATGCAACAGCGTTAAAGTCAAAGCGCAATGTTGTTGCCATTTGCTATTTGTTGCTGTTGTTGTTGTTGTTTGTTTTTTTTTTTTTTTGTTATTGCCATTTGCTACCTCTTGCTTTTGCCTGGCCGTAGCAAATTCAATCGCTGATGGCAGCAGAAGCAATACCATCAGCCGCACACAGATCCCAAAAGACGTAAATATAACAATAAACGAACGAAACGCTTACGAGTATATTCAATGGAGCGATACCCGGAATTTTTTAATGAGTGCAAAATGTTTTAGCAATTACAGACATTTCATTATAACATTTCAGAGCTACATTGATTTTGAACGGCAGTTAGAAACTCACAAAAGGCGACCCTATAAAATACATATAAAATATATATATATTCTTGATCAGCATAAGCAACCGAATCCAAATCCATTTGTCTAACTATCTGCCAAATTTGTTTCTCAATACTAATGCAATAATTTTAATTATGTTTGGGTGTATATGTGTTGGGCAGGATGTATGTATATAAATCGGAACAGGCCGGTGCAACATCCAAATTTTAGATAAATAGATATACATATCTAATATTTCAATATCGAATTATTGAACTCATGTGTTCTTTTGTATAAGCCAGATCTAAACACCTGAACACCTGTGCCCCAAAAACACTCCGTTACTAACTATCTAGTTAAACACTAAGAGCAGACATTGTAATGCAAGTACATGCCAATTTTAAAAATGCTTTACGTTTGTCTGTTTTGGGCTGTATAGCTAAACTTTACTTCAAGAAACAGAGAGAGAAATAGGAAGTTAGGAAGCTAAAATATTTCTCCAAAGAATATACAAAGATGTAAACAGTGAAAAAAAGTGAAAGCTTTTATACATGTAACTATGTTCCATATTCTTATATTCCGGGCAATGGTATTAAGACGTTGTCATTATATAGTTTAAATTTTTAAAGCATTTGCGCTAACACGTTTCTAAAAATCAATCTTTTTTTCATTTACGTATGATTGACAATGTTATATAACATTTTGTAAAAAAAAAAAAATGTCAAATATTATGCAAATTATAGACTGTTGCAGTTGATGGAGCACAGTAATCACACACTGCCGTGTCTTGTGTGAAAACAATTAAGTCTTTATGCATAGTTATACATACATATGTATGTAATATAAGTTGATATATTCAAAACTAACTAGGTTAACTAAGATTAGGTTATTTGTGCCTTCAAACAGTACCGAGGTTACCCAAAAGTCCAACCAGATGCTCACTATGATGCCTGATTAAACTGTCTGCTTAGATGAAGTGAGTGAAAATTTGATGCGATTTATGCGAAAAGTAACGTAAGTTTATATTGAAGAAATATTTAATAAATGTAATAAATATACAGCGCTTTATCATAGTACTTTAAATTGTACAATAAAGTAAATAATAATATCTCAACATAGGAGTAAATACTATAAGCATATATATATGCCAACATATAATATATAAATATGTACATTCATATATCAACAAGGTCCGTTCTTGTACACATACGTATATATGTTATATTCATATTCATATAAATATGCTTTTGACTTGATTACACAATTTTTGTGAAGCTTCTTTTGATCAATTAAAAGTCGACTTGGGGTGTCTCCACAAAAGAGATTCGTATAGCATTTTATGAGCTTTACAGTGCAAATTCGAAAAGTGCTGCAACAACAGCAGCAGCAGCAGAAGCAGCAGCAACAACTACAGGGCCAATTTGAGTTTTAAATACCCCAAAGGCAAGAGTCACACAGGAATGTAACAATGTAAAGAGACAAAACAGCATATTGGTGTGTCAAAAGACCGAAGAAAGAGAGAGAGAGAGTGGCGAGTCGGGTGATATGAATGTAGATGTGAATGTGCGTTTGCATAAAGCGGAGGGTAACGGACGGAAAACAGAAATACAGGAGCGTTTGGGTTTTGGCTTTGGCTTTGGCTTATTACTTTTCATCTGCAATTTCGAGCTGTTGCTGTTGTCGTAGCTTTTGGAAATGGTTGTTGTGGTTGCTGACGTTACACTGATTTAGATAGACACACATACACACACACATTGCAGAAGACTCAAAACAAACACTTCATAGTATATATATATATATTTTTTTTAAACAAAAGCCAAAGCATAGTGAGTCCGGTTTTTAGGGTTTCGCATGTTTATTTTACTTTGTTCTGTTCTGTTCTGTTGTGTTCTGCCCGCGTCTTTTGTCGCCTCACAGTCTCATGATGCTGTCTTATTGCTCATGAGACAACAGACAGCTACGCCCACAGTAAACACACACACAAACACAAGCATACGCATACACGTCACGCACACAATCGCATTGTTAACCCTTTGCTACATTCCTTGGAGTCTTGTGTCAAGTCTAAGACTGAGGCTGCCACTCATAATGGAAAGCCCGTAATTGAAATGGCATGTGGCTTCATGCAGTAGAATTGTTTATACGCAATGTAGTTCCTTTCCTTTCATTTTCACTTCACGTATATTCCAAGCACTACAAACAAAAGCATTCATCAATTGGAGTTGCAACCAAAAAAAAAAAAAAAAAACAAAAATTCACATGTGAATGAATAACGAAAAGAACACCAAAAAAAAAATGGAGAATTTTTTTTTGGGAAATATCGAGGAAAAGTGCAATTTGAAAATGCAATTTCTTAAACAATATACATAGAAAGAGCACCTTTATATTCCTGAAATGTTTAAAGCCATTGAAAAAAGGTAATTGTTCAAAATTTTCATATAGTCCATGAAATAATTCAGTGCTTAAAAAGTTTGTATTTTTGCCACGGTTATTTTTGGCTAAACGACGACCCACTGTGTGTGGGGGTAAACGAAACAATAGGAACACGAAATCTGTGCAACTGGACAATGGAGCTGACAACATTGTAGTGACAGCAGCCTTTTGCTTGGGCAACCTAGAAATCGGGTGCAAGCGTAAAGTACAGTCAAATTGAGGTTTTTCTCATAAAAATCAATTTCAATTTTAGCTAACGAAAAATATAATAAAACTCTTAAAAGAGTTGGAAGTTGAAAGTTCGAAGTCAGAGCCAGAGCCAGAGTCAGAGTTAGAGTCAGTGTCGGAACTAGAAGACTGTAGAACAACTTAAAGTTAACCACAAACCGACCGAGTTTCTGTTAGAAGCATAGAAAGAAACAAAGAGATGGTAACTATATAGAAGGGGCGCCGGATATGGCATGAGGTATTGAAAAACCGCAAAAACCGCTCGCCAAGCGCACTCAGCGAACTGCGGACTGACCTGCTTACTACAGAGCTTATGCACTGAGAGGAGCTGTGGCAAGACAAGAGATGGAAAATGAAAAGGGAATGCAAGGATGAAAAGGATGGGATATGTTGGTGGGACAATGTGGCAAACAGTTTGTGTTTGGGTATTTTATGTTTGCGTGCAACATGCACATACCAAGTATCAACTGATGTATTTTGGGTAGTGCCATGGTTCGCCGCTTGAGTACTCTCCATTCTCAGTTACGTCAATGTCTACACGAATCGACCAATGCCAGCTAGTTGACAAGAGTACAATAGAGAGACACATAGAAGAGAGGAACAAGCGAAATAAATATGCTTTTTGTATAGAAGAAGTATTAGAATAATAAAAGTTAGACGCATCATATTAATTGAGTTGCATCTAGCATGAATATAGCTAATATTATGATATTGTCTAATTTCATCAATTGAATTTGTGCTCCGAATCAATTACCATTACTCTTAAAAACAAACGTTTCATAAATCTATTAAAATATTTGAACAAGAATTTGATAAATTGGATAGCGATAATAAGAACTATGATCTGTAAGAAGAAAAATGTGCTTGTTTATAATACCGGATAATTTTTCCAGGTTCATTAAGCTAACTTAGTAGCGCAACCTACTCATGATGTTCATCTAGAAGGCGCTTTCATTCAATTCTGAGAAAAATAAAAACAATTTTTCTTCAGATTCGTCCCGATACTTTATAAAAAAAAAAAAAAAACAATTCTCGTAATTAATTAAATTTAGTTGATGGTCAAAAAAAGTTACATAGATATAGTATATGGTAGTTTGTAGTATTTTGTAGTACAATATATATATAGGATACATACTAACTGATATACTCATTGAATGTATACTTGTGACATACCGATGACAAATACTCATTTCATTAAATGTATAACTACAACAACACCAAGAAGAATAACAATAAGAACAATGTGAAAAAAAAACACAACTGTGTTATCATCGTAGTATACAGTCTGAGACCTAGTCGGTGCGCCTTGATACACCCATTGATCAATATGTTGTCGTTGGTGCCTTACACTCTTTTTAAATACGAATACACACGATAAGTACATGGAGATATGCAGCTAAAAGCTAATTCGCCAAGCTGACAGTGAAAGATGAGCACAAGTCGAAAGAAAATAATGAATAAAATAATATGTGAATAAATAAACATTCATTAATATTCTGTCAGGTCAGTTCAACTGAACATCTAGAAAAACAAATAAAATAAAATACAAAAAAACAAATAATAATAATAATAAAATAAGAAAGAAAATTTACTTTTGAAAAACGGAAGATATGATACTCTTATTACATACAAGCTTTTTCACATTTCTTTGAATTCATATAATAGTTGAAGTTAATTCAAATTCAATCAGAATACTGAAATCAAATAGCAAATTTAAATCTAGAAAATTCTATTTAATATGAATTTTATATTTGCCTGATTGCTCATACGTTTGCCATATGATATAGTGTTACGATTTGGATCAAACTTGATAAAAATGTGTTATTCATTACCAGTATATTGTACACTTTAACTTGATATTTTCTATAAACATACAAAAAAAAATAAAAAATAATAATTCATATACAATTCTGCCTTCAATTTCTGACAGATGTATGAAAATAATTGCATCTACATATATTTGCTTATTATATTTTTTTTTTTCTAAGAATTTGTACTGCTTATTCATTTTATTTCACATTTTGTTATAGGATCAAATTTAAAAATTAATTTTCTCAGTATTTGTTTATATCAATGTTCACAGGTGTATAGAAAAATATATCTCGACTTACCGCAACACATACACATGAATAAATCTGGAAATGAAAATTGATCAATTTCGTAATTATAGTTTATATGTTGTCTGTTTTCTTAGAAAGTTGCAGGGTATATTACTGTCGAATGTGCGGGCGACTGTAGCTTGTAGCGGACGTATTTCTTCTTCTTTTTCTTCTTGATGGCAACAAGTGACCAAATAGAAGGGAATTTATTTGATTAATTGTTACAACAAAATGATTACGTTAACAGTTTTATTATCACTTGCACTGATAAGGCCAATGAGTACAATAATATATTTATCTTTAAATGTATAACTATTGTATGCGTTACTACACTCAGTACACATAGGCTACATGGGTATAATATGTGTGTAATCATTTGCTAATTTTATTTTATATATTTTATAAACTAATAACAGTTGAGTATTTTTGTGACCTAAATATGATGACGATCATACTGCAAATACACTTGTGAATCGATCGGAAATTCATAGTTTATTAATCACAAAAGTAGTACGTATCCAAAACAAAGAATAAACTCATTGGAATAAATAAAAATTCTGATAAATTTTCATAACTAGTCCGTCACAAAACATACATAACTAAATTATGACAAAGCAAAAGATTATTAGACTTACATTTCAAATTATGATCTACATTAATTTATTTTTATAAAAATTTATGTAAATATATTCTCACAATTCTCTCAATGTAAAACTTAAAAATCAATCAATAATCTAAAGTAAAAAAAAAAAAACAAAATCAAATGTATATCATTTAAAATGCAGAGAGGGCTGAAAATAACATTTGAAGTTGAAATTTGACAGTGTGCCTTCATTTTAATGCGTCACTGTAGATAATACGCGTTTTGTCCATGTACTATGTATTTATAAATAACACGCGCAAACACATACACATACACACAACACACAACACACAAGACACAACAACAACCAACACATGCAAACATATTCACGCACTCATTGGGCTTTACCAGTTTACAAGCGAATTCAAGTTCAGATAGTTTGCAATTTTATTATACACTTGTCTGCATACAAAAGACGCTTCTTCTGGATTTCAGTTCAGTTCAGTTGTTGTTGTTGTTGTTGTTGTTATTGTATCGTCTGTAATTCAAATTCTTTCTCCCATACAGTGATGCCAAACTCTTTAAACGTAAATGAAAATAATAATAATAATAATAAAAATAGCTATTTTAGCTATAAAAATTGACACAAAAAATAGCTAAATTAAATTAAAAATATTTTTGCAGAATGCCAAACATTTTATACTCTTGCAAAAATTTCAAATTTTTCACATATACGTATAATTGCTATATATGGTTGGTATAAGATAAAGTTTATCCAGTAAACTAACCAAATGTTGGCTTTTTCTTTTAAAATCTAAATTATATTTCTATATTTTTATAGATCCATAATATTATGTAAGAGATATATTATTGTTAAAGGGGCGTTCAACTGCAACTTTTCTTGCATGTTTTTCATTTATACATTTCAGATTTTTTATTTGTTTTTATTTTTGGTTTTTGTCTCTCTTTCCCTCTCCCTCTCCCTCCCTCTTCCTTTTCCATTATTATTAAAGTTATTTTTTTTATAGTATGTCGATGTTGATGCAGAACACCAAAATACAGAAAACCGAGACAGAGAGAGAGAGAGAGAGAGAGAGACATGTGAACCGGTTGTAAAACTTGGTAAGCAAGGCAGGAAAAATATTGAGTAGTAAACGACGCAAACTATGCGGCAACAGGTCTACATTGTACCGATCTTTTTGCTTGCTGTTTGCTGAAACCAAACAACATCAGCACAAAAACAACAACAGCAACAACTGATGCACTAAAAAACAAAAACAACAACAACAAGAACAAAAAGTGGTTTGCTCCAGTCCCCAACTTGGCGACGCCTGTTCTCTGCCCCTCTTAAGGTCGTCTGTAAAACGGAACCCAAAGGCCACAACAATAATAGCAACAACAACGAACAAGAACAGAAACTGCTTCACACTACACACAAGCAGCAAAAGAAGAACGTTAAATATTGAAATGTCATCATTATGGTCATTATCATCCAGGCACTAAACGCCATCATCGCAAACATTGAAGACGCCTGCTCAAGAATGTTTCAACTTCATACTTTACCCCCCCAGATACTCTACCCAAAACATCCCAGTTTCCAGTTAAGCAAAAGTATAGTGGAATCCCACACGTCAGGCCAAACAAGTTTGGCTCACTTACGATCTACGAATCACACCATCGTGTATACTGTCAAGATCAGATCGTTCATAAACCGACCAAGATTGCAAGGGTACGGAATGGATAAATCGGATGCTATATTATGTTGATATGGTAAAACAATTAACTTTTAGTTAGGTTTACTTTTAATTTTAGTTTTTGCTTTGGGTTTGGTTACGATCAAACTTTAAACCAGATGTACATATACAGCTGACTTACAGATAGTCAGTATTACGTATTTATAGTATATGCTAGCATAATTTCTCATATATTTTATTGTAACTATAATATCAACATGTTATGTCGATTTTCCCAACACATGTACATATATGTTGTATTCCAAGACAAAGTCATATACCCAAAGTTCATCTATGTAGTTTACTTTGGCATAAAGCATGTTCACATTTTACATACTTATCCATACTATTTTACTACTCGAATTAGTTGTATCTTTCATTTTAATCATAATTCAAGGATTTCATTCAATTGCATGAACAATCTACAATAAATGGATTCACAAATCAGATCAGTTTCACAGTTCACAACTGCCGGTTGAGCTTAGCGCTAGCCAGTTTGGAGCGGTAACTGGTCACACAATAAGATATATGACTACATGAGTATCTGGTAATCTGAGTGTATGTACATACATTTGTGAGTACCTATATCTGCATCTATATCCCTATATGTATCAGTATTAGTACTGTATATGTGTATATATCTTTATTTATATCTGTATCTGTATCTGTATCTGTATCTGTATCTGTATCTGTATCTGTATCTGTATCTGTATCTGTATCTGTATCTGTATCTGTATCTGTATCTGTATCTGTATCTGTATCTGTATCTGTATCTGTATCTGTATCTGTATCTGTATCTGTATCTGTATCTGTATCTGTATCTGTATCTGTATCTGTATCTGTATCTGTATCTGTATCTGTATCTGTATCTGTATCTGTATCTGTATCTGTATCTGTATCTGTATCTGTATCTGTATCTGTATCTGTATCTGTATCTGTATCTGTATGCTGTATCTGTATCTGTATCTGTATCTGTATCTGTATCTGTATCTGTATCTGTATCTGTATCTGTATCTGTATCTGTATCTGTATCTGTATCTGTCTCTGTATCTGTATCTGTCCCTGTATCTGTATCTGTATCTGTATCTGTATCTGTATCTGTATCTGTATCTGTATCTGTATCTGTATCTGTATCTGTATCTGTATCTGTATCTGTATCTGTATCTGTATCTGTATCTGTATCTGTATCTGTATCTGTATCTGTATCTGTATCTGTATCTGTATCTGTATCTGTATCTGTATCTGTATCTGTATCTGTATCTGTCTCTGTATCTGTATCTGTATCTGTATCTGTATCTGTATCTGTATCTGTATCTGTATCTGTATCTGTGTCTGTATCTGTATCTGTATCTGTATCTGTATCTGTATCTGTATCTGTATCTGTATCTGTATCTGTATCTGTATCTGTATCTGTATCTGTATCTGTATTTGTATCTGTATCTGTATCTGTATCTGTATCTGTGTAGTAGTTGTATCTACATATATTTGCGTGTGTATGCAAACAATCAAATCAAATCAAAAGAGACAAGCTCAGTAATTGGTTCATTATGTGTAGAAGCCAACGACATCCGTTCGTTAATGTAAATTACACAATAGTTTAAAATCATTTTTATACCCGGTAGCCATAGAATACAAGGGTACAATGAGTGTGTATTACCTGGAAAACTAAAGAACAGGATAAAGAATACATCTCTGACTAAATGAATATATATATATATATATATATATATATATATATTTATATATGAATATTTATAACCTAGCAACGCTAATTCAAAAATGAAATTTTTAACATGAAAATATTATCATTTCGGCGTGCGAAAATTGCATTAGTCTCCTATTTTATTATTATTATTTGCAGGCAATTTTAAAGACGAAATAATATAATTTGATGCTCGTTCGATTCTCAGGGAGAAATCGGTATAATTGATGTCAATGTGAATTGATTTGTTTTTTTTGTTTTTTATTTTTGCGGATCTACCTCTGTGTATATGTATGCTTGTTATCGTGACACGCATAATACACTGAACGAAATTATAATGGGAATAAAAAAATAAATAAATAAATGCTGAATAAACAATTAATGAGCAAGTCTATTCTATATATATATATATATATGTATATATAAATATATATTCTCAAATCTCATATCTTTATTTTTAACTTGAAATTAATACAATTTGCCCCATATAGATATCAAAATCTATGTACATATGTATGCAATATAAGAATTTCTTATCATCAGATTTATCGAGCTCTATGAGATTTCACAGTATTCTAAATTTACGAATAGTAAAAAAAAAATAACATAAAATAAAGTAAAAAAGAATGAAATTGGCTTGTTTGATAAGAAATTCCAATTTAGAAGCAGCATTCGAAGAGTCGCGAGTCGCAACGCTCCGCTCATAAGGCACAACAATAAAGAATGTGCGAAAGAGAAAGACAAACTAGATGGCGGTAATGAGAGGGAAAGAGAAAGACAGTGCGAGGGAGAGCAGCTGATAATGTGACGCTGAGCGCGCCACGATCGTTGCCAACAACAACAGCAAGTAAGAGCGCAACAGTCAATGTGCTTGACTTTAAGATACCCAGTATCCGTCCATCCACAAAACATTATGCATTAAATTTAAAAGTCGCTTCTAGTCTTCAAATTTTAAATCTAATAATCAGACTCAGCTGTTTCTGGAGCAATGCAATGCAAGAATAAATAAATTCTCGGATAAATATATGTATATCATTTCAATCTAATTACGTTTGCTGCTGGTATTGCAAAGTTATGATAGCCGCGCATACAAATAGTACTGGGTATAAGAAGTAGAATACAATGAGTATTATCAGTGGACTGCGTGATATGATTATCAAAAGGTTTCTTCTTATTTTTGCTGTTATTGTTATTATTACTTTTGTTGTTATTATTCTTGTTGCTGCCTGTTGCTGTTGCTGCTGCTGCTGCTGCTTCTGCTTGGTGCTGCTGCTGGTGCTGGTGTTTCTGCTGATGTTGCTGCTAGCAACGACATTACACAATACACATTCTACATATGTAAAACAGTTTATTTGCCCCACACACACACACACGCGCGCATATATATATATATACACATATATTAAATTATATATGTATTGACAAACGTGTGCGAAATCATAAGAACAGTATATAAAAATAACACAATAAATTAATGAAAAATAGAAAAAAAAAAAAACAAATTATTTTTCTCTTATTTAATTATAGAATTTTATATTATTTCACAGTACATGTATTCTAGATAGTTCTAATCAGAGAAGGTATGACCAGTAGGTTTATATCCGGCTATTGTGCCGAGCAATGCAGACGACTAACACTTTGGGATAGAAATTGATTTATGGAAGATTTACTTAGGATCAGTAACAGTTTATGGATATTTTAGGGATACATAAGATACAAAAATAACACATTCACATTCTATATTTCAGTTTACATGATGGATTAGAAGGTTGTCTAAATAATTATTTGTAGCTATAATTTTCTTATTTACGACACTCACTATTCACATTCATGTCATCGAATATACAAAATATAACTTACAAAAGTTACGACTTATTAACCTTCTAACTATATTTTACGTTTTTTACAGGGTTACCATTTCTAATCTACTTGATGTTAAAATCAATATTGTTGATGAGTCAATTTCTTTCTTAGAATAGAAATGTAAGAAAGTCATAGTATATATCATTAATGTACATTATTTTATCTAGCTTGTTACTGTTTCTAAAGGTCTACCACATGATATAGTTTGTAAAAAAAAAAAAAAAACAAATACATTTTTTTTTTGTTTTTTTTTTTTTTAATTTTGTTATCATTCCCAGTAGTAATTCCCTAATAAACAAAACTAAATTTGCCGCAATCGTGCAACGGTTAATGCATTTTCCTTTGATCAATAGAAAAATATTGCTATTTTTTTTATTTGCAACTTTAAAAAGATTAATTGCTTATAAACTTATTAAAAGCAATCTATTAGTAATTCCCATACATTTTTAAATTGTGAAACAGCACTTGGCATTTTCCATTCGCTATTCTGTACTATCCCAACACCTGTCGCAAAAATCATAGAATTTATTTATTGTTTTTTTTGTAAATCAAGTGTTCATATTATTACGCACAGATATGTACATATGTGAAATCTATATTCATACATATGCAAACATAATAAAGACATTTTTCGACGTGCTTTAATAGTACATATTAAGTGAACAAGAGCGCATAAGCGCTCATGAAAAAAAAAAATTATTATACATATGATGTATATATGTATGTATGTATGTAGTAGGTGAAATTGTTACATTTCTTATATAGTCTATAATCTAATACATTTTGCAACATAATCCACAAGCCTGCACACACACATTTTTTTTTTTTGAGGGCAATGGTAGCCCACATATACATAGCTATGGTATGTGAGCTCAGAAAAAAAAAATATACATATAAATTAAATGAATCAAAAATTAATTATTTGAAAATTCAATTTCAATTTCTTAAGAATTTAGCAGTTGTTTCTTAGTATTTATTATTCATATACATATATGTACATATATATATGTACATATATATAACTAGTATGCGCTTTATATACATATGTGGATCTGTATGTTTGTGTGTGTTGATGTTGATGTTGACACAGTTGTAATATTTGAATAATAAAAAAAAAAAAATAAATAAAAAAGAAAAAGAAAAGAAAAATAAAAATCAATATTAGTTGTGGCAATTGCGGCATCTTTGGCTTTCATCCACACAGCAACAGCAACAACAACAAACTGCACATAAAGTTTTTATATTTATGCAACAAGTTGACAGTACTCGAAACTGTAGAAGCAGAGAAGGAGATGAGCGATTAAGCTTGCGATGATGTGTTGGAGCGAAGGAAGAGTAGAAGGAAAAACAAAAAAAAAAAAAAAAAACGAAACGAAAGCAAAAAAAAAAAGCACTTTCATTGATAAAGCAGCAGCAACAACAACAACAACGACGGCATCGACAACAACAGAAATAACAAGAAAGAGAGATCAACGGCTGCTGGTGCTACTGTCGCTGCTGCTACTGCACTTTGTCTTTTGCAGCTTTTGTTTTACTCTCTCGCACACACACACACACACATAGGCTTACACATATGCATAGATGTGTGTATGTACATATACATACATATTTATTTATATTATATTCATACTTACATTCATATGTTATTGTCGCAGTAACAATAACGGCAATAGCAACAACGGCAACAACATCAACTGGCATCAATCAGCAGCAGTGCGTCGTCCATCGACGTCGTTGTGTCGTCGACAATTGAGACTAACCAACATTAAACTACAACTTCCTCACACACACACACACACACACACACACACATGCACATACACATACATAGAGATACACTAACGCGCAGACAGTAACACTCTGACAGCAACTTCAACAAACACTCACACACACACACACACACAGGCACCTTAATGAATGACATGTGTGTTCCTGTTGCTGTTGTAAATTTGTATTTTTTTGCACTTTTTCAGTTGATTTTGAAAAATTTGTATTTCTTTTTATATTAACTATTGTTGTAAGCACCATAGAAAAAAATTAAAGTTAAAAAACTAGAAAAAAAACTTAAAAAAAAAAATAGTATCAAATAATTAATTATAATAGATTATAATTAATACAGGCGTTCAGCGGCGTTTAGTTGCGCGCGCGCGCTTCTTTACCGCACCAGCAGCAGCAATAATAACAACAATAACAACAGCAAGAGCAATTGCGAGAGCAAGAACTACTACTACTACTACTACTACAAATAAACAAGTAAATAAACAAACATCGCGACATGCGGCATTAAATATTGAATAAAACAAACAGAATCAAAATAATAATAATAATAATAATATAAAGAAAAAGCGCAAAAAAAAAAAAAAAACAAACACACAACAACAAATTTAATTAAATTAAATACATATAGTATATACATAGGTATTTAAGTTGTTGTCATTTTTCTTGCTGTTGTTGTTGTTGATTGTGCTAGTGCTGCTGCTGCTGCTGCTGCTGCTATTATTGCCGTTTCTATCGTTTACGACGACAACGACGACGACAACGCACGAAGTGCACGACGAACGATCTGACACGCACAAAATGCAAAAACGCACTGAAAATGATATTTAAAAAAGAGTAGCGACATTTTATTATTTACATATATACATATACACATATATATATATATATATATGTACATATATATATATGTATGTGTCCCACGCATTTGAGGAATTTCATTTAACTGCATTCGCATTCCACAGTGCCGCATTCGCTTTACGCATTCATTCAGCTACAAAGAGAGCATATTATATGTTGCTCTCGGATCGTATCTAACGAATATATATATTAAATAAATTAATCGATCCAGTTTTCTATAAACCTGAAATAGTAAAACGAAAATATCGAAAGATTCAAATTATAATCAAAATAACGCAAATGCTCAAATTGGCACTGTTAATCGACAGTGTTGTTCGCAACATTTAACAGTTCATGTTATGCTCACTGTTAGATTTAACAGTCGTTTATAGCTTGATGACACTTGCAAATTTTATACATTTACATTTGCTATCGATCAGTGTTCAAATTTCATAAAATCTTGTGACAGTTACATTTATATATATTTATATATATATATGTTTCTTTTTAATTGCAAATTCTTTTCTTTTTTAACTTTGCTTCATTTAAGTATTATAAACATAATAATCTAGTTATATTATTTTATACTGTTTTTTTTTACTGTCAATAAAAAAATATATTTATATATATTTTTAAAAAAATGTATGAAATTTCATTTATTCCGTAACCGATTTTTTTTTCGAATTATTTTTTACAAATATTTTCGAAATAAATTTGATTTAAGAGCACTTTGATTAGCAGTAGAGTAACAAAGGGAAACATATTTTAATTATTGTTCTGCACATATTTTCAACCACAATCCTGAATATATTTAATAAATCCCATTAATCCTTAAATTTGCCAATTATAATCTCCTTGTACAATGGTACACAATTCATACGAACATTTAGTCGAGCACAAAGTAAAAATATGCCCGATAATTTACGATGAATAGAGTAAATCTCTTCAGGCGGTGGACAAAGACGATGCGCAACCATTGTTGGCACCAACGCCGCCAAACGTTCTGTTGTATTCTGTTTACCAAAATCAAATAAGCCATCATAACGAAAGATTTCACCCAATATCATTACAGCATCAACATGCGCCTGTTCCATTTGTTTAGTCTCATAGCCAGTAAGGAAACCCATTTTACGTGACATATCCAGGACACCCTGTCGATTATCTTCAGCTGCATTTATAATAACTTGACGATAATTTCGTATAAAGTCATGCTTATAAAAACGCGTCGAACCAAAATCAATTAACATTAAACGTCGACTATCCGCATCATATAGAAAATTTGACCAATTGGGATCCGTTTGCATGCACTCTATCTCAAAGAGTTCCCGCAAGCAAAGTTTTAGCACAGAGATTGCAATGTGTGAGCGATGCTCATAGCTGCAAGTATTATATAATAATAATACATTGATTAATATAATATACAGTAATTACATTTGTTAGCTAATTATAGAAATATATGTACATATATCTGAGATAATTGTTGCTACTCTGAATTTTGAACTTTAATATGAAGAACTAACTAGAGGTTGAATTTATCTATCACAAAGTTTTTCCATTTGCTCTCAATGTATTATCTATCTTTTTTCTTTCTGTCTCATTTTCTATCATTCTATCGTTCTCTCTCTCTCTCTCTCTCTCTCTCTCTCTCTCTTACTCTGTTTCTCTCTATCTCTCTCTCTTGGTTCTACTTACCTTAGGTCGAAGCACTTATCCAATGGCACGCCTGGCACTAGCTCTGTGGTTAAAACACTAGATGTGGATAGGTCACGCACTACTTTTGGCACATAATACTCTGGATACGCTGATATCATTTCGCGTACCTTCTCTGTATACTCTGCCTCACGTGCATAGTCCACTTCCCATTGTAATTCACGCTTAGCGACTCGCACTACATTATCAATGAAGAATCCTTGGGGAAAGACATCCCATACTTTGAGCATGCCAACCAAATTATCAATATCACTTTCAATGCTCTGTGCCACACCCGGATATTGTATTTTAATTGCAACCTGCATGCCATCCAATAATGTGGCACGATGCACTTGACCAATTGATGCAGCAGCAAATGGTTTATCATCGAAACTAATTAAACGTTTGCGCCAATCTGGACCCAATTGTGTTGTCATTACGCGTTCCACTTGCCAATCTGGCATATAGTCGGCTGCTTGTCGCACACGCTCAAATGCTTTGGCCAATGCTGGTGATACAACATTTGAATCTTGTATGCTTAAGATTTGTCCAATTTTTAATGCAGCACCACGCACCTTGCATAGTGTATCGACAATACGTTCAGCATTTGCTGGACTAAGTAATGCATCGCGCATATTTGTTGATCCACCAAGACCAAGTGCACCTTTGGTCAATTCATTGATGGTGCCAACGCCAAGACCAGCAAAGAGGCCACCAAATGAAGCCATACGTCCCAGACGTGATGCTGGTACACGTCGCTGTTTGGCTACTTTACTTAATTCTGGTAGCTTTGAGTCATTTACTTTTGTTAGAGCATCTAAAAGTATACAAAAAAAAATTAGATTAGTTTTGTAGCAATAGAAACTAATTAAGCATCATACCCAAAGATTGCTTTGACGGTGCTGGTGTTGTTGCTGCAGATGCTGCAGATGCTGGTGTTGCTTTTGTTTTTGACTGATCGGTTGCAATGAAACGCATCACATTATCAACATATTTAGTGTCCTTGGCGAGATCAGCTTCTTTTACTGGTTGTGCTTTGGGATTTTCCTTATCCGCTGGCTTTGGTGACACCTGTTGCTGTTGTGTGTTAGGTGTGCGTAGACTTACGTTACGATTCTTGTTACGTTTTGAGAGTATCTCCTCAAATTCAAGCAGTGTTATACTTGATATATCCAAATTTGCAGCATCTACTGAATCTAATTGATTGCGATTAGTATTACCAGGTAAAGGTCGACCACTACTTGCTGCAGCACCAGCAGCACCACCACCAACAGTGCTACCAACTGCTGCAGCTGTTGATGTTGCTGTTGTTATGCCTGATGACTGTAAATTAATACGTTGCATATTTATATCGGATACTAATTTTGATTCAATTAGATGGCACAATCCTCTGGCAACAACGTAACCACGTTCACCTGTTTCCTGTAGCAGCTCTTGTATTTTTTTTAATTCCTCACCGGGATTGTCTTTGACAGCACGCACAGCGTCTGTTGTCTGATTCACATTGTCAGTGATTAGTTCGCGAACACTTGAATTGCTCCAAAGATGCTTAGTCAGCGCCAGATGTTCTCGCCTGCACGCCTCCGCAACTATTTGGAGGCCGCGCAACACCCCGAGCAGGTCTTGCACTGAGCGTGACATCACAGCAATACTATAATAATAACTAGTTGACCGTTTGATCACTTTAGTTGTTCAGTTGTTGTTTCTCTTGCTGCTGCTCTCTTTCAGCTGTTGTTGCCGTTTTCGTATTGGTTGAAATCTAGTACCGGCTTATGGACATGGATGCATGCAAGTTATGTTGCCAAGTTCAAGCATGTGCGTGTGTAAATGTTTCGCTTATTTACTTTGTCTGCTGCACATTTAATTTGTTTTATTTTACGCTGTACAAAAAAAAGTTTAAAAGATTACAGTTACGTAAATATAAATAAATAAACCCGCTTCAATGTTGCGAAATCTTAAACAGCTGTTCAAGTTGACAATAAATGTCAACCTTGCCAGACAGTTGCTGTGCAGATATCGATAAGTGTATCTGTGTAAATTTTATAGTTAATATAATTCAATAAGAATTACTAGCTAGCTTAACGGAAAAAAAACTTAATCATTTATTATATAATTACTAGAGAGAAATTTATTTATACGCGTTCAAGAATCTTTATATTGACTGTCGATATTTCCTCACATTCAAATCCAATACCAAAATGCCCTTGAGACATGTGGCAACGCTGCATTGGCGGTTAAATATATGTTTTTAAATATATTCAAACCAATGAATGACAGTCCACTGCACAGAGTAAATGAAAAATCATTTTTTATAATATATATTTTATTGAATATATATATATTTTTTTTTAATTATTTGCATTTTATTTAAATGAAATCTTGTTACTATCCTTGTCTCAGCTACGAAAACTGCGATTGTTAACACAAATGGAGCCCAACCCAGTTTTGCAAAAGAAAAGAAAACGGAAAGCAGCCTCTAAGCAGCACATTGACAATGATTGATTTTCAGGGTCATAATTTATATGTATGTAAATTATATACATATATATATATACAAATGTATTGTATATTTTATTGCATTACATTGTTATTCAACATATAAAGAAAATTAAAGACATTTTGTCTGACAGACAGACAGACAGACTGGCGAGCAAATATATACAATAAAAAAAAACTAAAAATAATTCCTGGCAAACCAGTCGAAAATAAATATAAATATATTCACATTAAAACAAGAACAAGAAATACGCAAAAATTACGCATAGACGAATTTTTTTTTTTTTTTTGGTAGTAGTTTCTAGTTTTTTAATTCGGCAATAATATGTATTTTAAAATACAATTTAGTTAAAACTACAATTTTAGGGCCTTTCCATTCAAGCAGGTTTTATATCAAATGAAACAAACCAGAACAGAACTGAGCAGAACAGAACAGAAACTGGATTGCTTATTTTTACAATTTTGTCTGATGTCTATGTCTATACGCAGCTAAACAGAGTTCAAACCTCAGCCGCTACCTCTGCCGATGACTAACTACATAGTTTAAGTCAACAAAAAAAAAAAAATAAAAATATAAAATATATATAGCACTACTACTACCCCTATCAGCTATTAGACAGACTAAATGATATACATAGAAGAGTATAATATTACGTATACGTAAGCATATATTTAGTTTGTTAATACTCTGACACGGTTATATATATTGATATAAAATATATATATATATATATACTTGATCAGCATCAAGTCGATCATTTCATATTCCCATCTGTTTATCTGCTGTCTTAGAGTATGAAATGTTCGTTGTGTCATATCAAATTGTGGTTCATTCTTATTACAAAACGAATTGACAGAGAAGCCTTTAAGTCAACTAATTAACTTAACTATCATGTAATAAATAATCCGCTATATTAGCTATATGTCGCTAGTTGCATATATGTTCCAAAACAATATCAGCTCTCTAGATATACATACTACATAGGTAATATTTCAATATGTTAACAACATTACATTCGCATAATTCAACTGTTAATTTGAATTGATGCTCAGAATGCAATATTGATATTGATATTGATTCTGATATTGATACTTATATTGATACTGATATTGATATAGAACGCGTTATACGATTGTTTTTCAGCTCTGGATTGTAAAGTCGACGTCACGATATAGACGCGTTGCTGCCGTCTGTGCGCTGGCGCTGCTTATCGCGACGTCTGACGTCGACGTATACGTCGCGTTGTCAGAACTCTTCGTGTTTTTTTTTTGTTTTTTTTTTGTTTTTGCATTAAAAGAGAATACAAATGTATATATTGCTAATGTTGTTGTTATTTTTGTTGCTATTGCTATTGCTGACGGTTGTGTTTTGTTTGTGTTTGTATTTGTGTTTGTGCTGCTCATGTGTTGTTAAGTTTGTTCGGCAACGCCGTGCTGCTGCCGCCAAAACTGTCAGAGAATTCAGTTTTAATTCTACCTTCAAGCGCTTTAGAACGAACAGAACTTGAAAAGAAAATAAAAAATAAAAAAAAAACTTTGAATATTATAATAATAATAATAATAATAATAATAATAATAATAATAATAATAATAATAATAATAATAATAATAATAATATATTATCTTCAATTCACTTAACAACTTTTATACTTCATAATAAATTGTTAACACACAATATTTGTTTACACTTTTAACTTTGTATGCTGCTGCTGTTGCTGCTTGGACGATTTCCCGTTTGTTTATAATATTCTTTATAAATAATTAAATCAATCAATCGATTTTTTTTTGTTTTTTTTTTTTTGGTTTTTCACATATTTAAATTTGCGCTGAATTATTATTTATTTTTTTATTTTATATTATTTATTTTTTTTTTATTCATTATAATATCCTTTGATGATATTTATGCAGACACACACACACACACACACACATATATATATACACAAAGTGAAATGACATTTATGTATATATTTTTATGTTACATATTTTTTTTTTTTTTGATGTTCATGTGTGTGTAATATTCAAAAATGATTTATATTATTATTATCAATATTATTATTCATTTTGATCAAATTTTAGTGCCAAGAAACGTGAAGAACGATAAACAGTCCATAAAAAGTATACAATCACAAAAGCCCAGGAAGCCATGTGTACCTCACCGGTTGCCCACCAAACGTCCTCCAGCATTTCGTCCGGCAAAATATTGCCCCGTCGCCAAGCAATACCAATCCTCTATACAAGGGGTACACACTATGAAGTTGGCTTCGATATGGTATGTATACGGAAAGTCTTTTCGTCTTCTTCAACTTTTTCCCCCACTTCTTTTACTTCTTCAACTTCCTTGGTTCAATTATTGACCTTTGAAATTTTCAACTTTTTGACACGCTATTTTAATTTTAGGCTCACTCTTGCACACACACACACGCACACACTCATACATACACTTTTACACACTTTTTTTTACACGCACACATGCAAATACTGAAAAATGTTGGCTTAGTTTTTGACTAATGAGTGCAGTAGAGAAAGAGAGAGAGAAAGAGATAGGAAGCTTTGTCTGAATGAATTTCAATTTCAAGTATTATACAAATACATACAGAATTTTGACAGGTAAATCCTGTATGTATGTATGAATTGGCATTACTATATTTTTTCAATTTCAAACGAATCTAGTTACAAATCAAAGTGTTTAAAGACACAGACACATGATCTGACTAAATCCTTTTGGCTTTTTATCCTGCTGAATATAATATAAATATATAATTATAGCATCCTGCTAAGTTTTGCATTATACAATTACCAAGACTTAAGGACGGAGATGCAATTAAAATGAAAAAAAAAATTGATCAAACTGAAATTGATTTTTTAACATAGTTTCAGTGTTTTTGGGGCATTTAAAAAAAAAAGGAAATCCTTTGAAAAAAATCCAATATTTTTTTTTTAGTAATTTTATAATAATTTTTTTTTCGTGGACTCAAAGGGATAAATAAATGACGTAAATTCTATAGTCATCGATTAATCCAAAAAAAAAAAAAAAAAAAAAACAAAACAAATTAAAAGTTTCGACTATCAATATAGGACTTTCAATATTGTATTTCCTAAGTATTCCCGACAAAAAAAAAAACATTGATTTTTTTTTTATTGTGGGTGTAATTGTATTTCCCCTCTCTGATAAATATATCCATTTTTTCCAATGGACACAGAGTATAATTGTGGTATATTTAAATTTAATTATATATATTAAATAATATGAGGGTGATAAATTATTATATTAACCATTTTGATTGTTAGCAATTTAAATACACTTGACCAATAAGTCCGATAAACAAATACTCTATAATTTGAACAATTTTCTTATAATTCTTAGTCGTCAGCTGTTAGCAAGAGAACATTTCGTTAGGGCAACATTAGCAATATCTATAATAAATTATAATAATCATAAATGTATTGCTGCTAAACTTTGTGTCCGAGAAACAATCGACCTGCGACCTTTTGTCTAAGTTCTAAGTTATCTTTTCCCTATCATCTGGTTAGCCATCAATTCATTTGTTGTTGATCAGATATCACAATACATTCTGAATTGTCATTCAACCAGAAAATTCAAATGTGCTGTGAAATTTCAATGTAAAAAACAAAAAAAAAAAAAAAAAAACTATAAAGATATAGAAAAAAAAATATATTATTGGAATGTATTACAATAATAATCAAATGCATTTTTTTTTTGGAATATTTAATGCAATTTTATTTTTTGTTTTTTTTTTTATGCATTTGAATTCAATTTGATTTGCTAAGTAAAGTTGACTAATTATGTGGGACAAAAGTTTACGAGGTTTACCTAGATTGAAAAGTCTATTGCAATGAATATATATTGAATATTTTATAATATTACGTTAAATAAGATTCATTAATTAATTAATACTCGAACAAAAAAAAGTTTTTATATTTTTGCAAAGAATTATTTCTTTTGTATATTGAATGTTATCTACAATTTCTCTGAGTGTGCATAAGTAGTACAATTAACAGATTGTATTATTATTGTTGACGTTCTAGACATGATTGCGGATTGTCAACTCAGGGACTCTACTCACTCTCTCTCTCTCTCTTTATCACTCTCACTCTCTCTCTCTCTCTCTCTCTCTTCTGTCTTATCAGTTCAGTTTCCATACATATATATATATATATATATATATATATATAGCACATTGTTGTAAATATTTGTAGATACTGGAATGACTTTGATAAGCTCTCGCTACATTGCAAGTTTACACTCATTAAATTTTATATATACATATATATTTTTTTTCTCTGCGCAAATAAGATCTATATATATACAGTTAATATTAATTGCATCTGCACATATTGCAGGCAAATAGCATTACACTTAAAAAAAAATATATATATATATTCTTTATAAGCATATGAAAATTTTTTGTAGACTTTTTACATAGTTATTTTTATTATTATTTTTTTTTTTTTACTTTTATTTTTCAAGTTTTTATCTGATCAACAATTTTATGATGTGGTCTATCTATAAAACGATAAAATTCTTATGCGTCTAAAAACTAAACTAAATTGAAATATGAGCAAAACTTTATAATAATTATTGCATACCGCAAGTTTAATATACTCGTTTTTTTTTTATTTATTTTTTTTTTGTTTTTGAACTATTTTCAATGGATAAAAACCGCACAAATGTCCAATATCATGGCCAATTAGCATTTGGGAGACTAAATAGAATAGAATCACTAACAGAAATCGAAAGGAAACACACCGTGAGATATAGCGGGGGTGCGCAATAGGCTAGGTTACAATGGTGGCGACCACCAATGTTGGATGAATTTAAATATGACATGACATGCTTCAAACTCATGTGCTAGATCGACCATTGTATTACAATAGCAACAACAACAACAACTAGAACTAGAACTACAACTACAAATACAACTATAAAAATCGACCTAACAATAACCCATTATATCATATTGTTATTTTTAACAGGTCAATTTGTTTTCACAGCGCGATCGGTCGTGATCGATTATGCTTTTATTAACATTTATTTATTATATGTACAATGTACATTTATTTTTTATTCATTGAAAATATGTATAAAAAAACAAAAAACAAGAAAGCAATAATCTCTATTTAATTCAACGAAGATTTTATACACTTGATTCAGATCATACGATTATAATCAAATAGCTATCGATCATTTCTAAGAAGAGTATAAAATCATTGACATGTCTAGAAAAATATAGTGAAAGTAAAAACAATGAATGAACTTGTCAATTATTTAGTGCAAGATATTTCTCAAGTATCTCTTTAAATTTATAAGGAAAACTATGCAAAAATACACCTACGAGCATATATATATATAAACATATTAATATGACTAATAATTTTATTTTATTTTTTTTTTTTCAATATAACTTTCTTTACAGGGTCGCACATTTGGCTCTATGATCAAGAATTTTCTGATCTTATATGATCCACTGAACGAGACCTACTTGCCGCAATACAATACCACAAAAGGCAGTGAGTACCTGTTAACCGATATGAATCAAATTTGAATTTGAATGTTCAAGTGGTCACTCTCTGAGTGATTCATATGAATCACTTTGCTTTCTATTCTCTTTTTTTTTTTCCTAATTATTGGATATAACCTTGTAATTATAGAACAGAAGCTTAACCCCAAAAACAGTAGGCATAGCAAATTTCATAGGGATCAGTATTAATAATCAAATTTAAGTTCATTTGTCTGTCTGCTCAAGAAATATTAATTACTCTCAGTTTTGAAAGTAA
Source organism: Zaprionus obscuricornis (assembly GCA_037044475.1). Lineage (NCBI taxonomy): Eukaryota > Metazoa > Arthropoda > Insecta > Diptera > Drosophilidae > Zaprionus > Zaprionus obscuricornis. The sequence continues at coordinate 31,129 of JBAMBR010002238.1, read as the reverse complement.
TCCAAGTGGAAGTAGAACATAGAATTTAGCCAGCTTCGAGAGAATCAGAATTTAAGTTTTTTTTCATGAAATTTTATTTTGCTCGAAAAACTATCCGACTGAAACTTCTAGAAGTTATAACTTTCACTATAACTCCAAATCGTACTACTATATATATAGACAGACTGTAAAAAAAAAAAAAAAAATTGTTCATTTAGTGTATAAAATCATCGGTGTAGAATAAGATAATTTTGCTTGCTTTCTTTCTTTTCCTTATTATAGGGCAAATCTATAATGAAACATTGGAAGCGGTGAAATGTAGCTTTCCGCAGTATATACGTGAATTAGAGGGCGTGGCCGATGGTGCTGAGGTTGAATTTCATAAGGTGAGTATTCATAGTGAACGGGAACACGTAACACAATATTCAATTAGCAATAAATTAAAAATCTATCATAATCAACGAGCAGATAAGCAATAATATTAAAGATTTTTTTTTTTACATGCTAATTATCAGTTATATAATTAATATATAAAGCTGCCGACCGATCCCTCTCATACCACTTCCCACGATATATATATATATATATATATATGAGTATATTATATATATTTACAGTAATAATTAGCACTACAAACTAACAGTTTTAGCTATGAACAATTAAATGGCAATTAAAATAAAAATAAGCACATAATTGTTTAATATTATGTGAAAAATTAAATTAGAAAAAAAAAAATACGAATTTTTTTTTTGGCACACCGATTATTGTATACACTATCATATAAATACTTTGCTCGACAGAGCAAAAATTTCAAAATTGCAGTTCATCAGCTGTTAATGTTTTAGGCATCTGACACGCCTGCTGCTATGCATTGCAAACTTATGATCATAGTGTATATACTCTATGGCTATAGTGTATAAGCTCATTGGCCGTGCCTCATGCCACAGTGCCACAGTCATTGAACTAGTTCCGTTTTATTCGTCATTGTTGTTATTCGTCATTGTTGCTGTTGCTGTTGCCGTTGCCTTTGCCTTTGCCAGTGCTGTATGCATTTTAGACAATTGCATTTTTTTTTTTTTTAAGCCAATTTGTGTATTTGACCAAACTGTCATTATAATGAACTTGAAATGCTGACAATGGCAACAAAAAAAAGAAGAGCTAAATGAAACCCAATAACGAAAGCAAAACCAAGAGTTGCAGCTGCTTTGACAGTTGCTTCTTTTGGCTTCCTTATTTTGGTCAAATACAACATAAAATTCATTAACGGTTTTTATTTTTTTTTTTATTTTCGCATGCTAAATGTAAATAGAATTCGATCTGATTGACGACGCTTAACGCTTGAAGTAGTTTTTGGGTTTTTTTTTTGTTTTTATTATTGCCATCGCGTCGCCTGCTTAAGAAATGCGCAGCTGCCAATAATGTGTTATGATTTTTTGCGTGCCAATTAGTTGGCCAATTAATTGCACGCAATAACGGACTTTACCTTGGCCGCCTACCAAACGTTGCAACAACGTTACATTACAACTTTGCTTTGCAACAGCAACAACAACAACAATAACAACACGCTGCTTATCAACTTACTTACATTACAATTTCTGAAGCAAGCCAAGGGAAAAAATGTCATGATCGAAATTGCATTAAAAAATTACAAATTTGCATATTTACGAATTACTCGTAACAATTATCATTTTCAAATTAAAATTATTATTTATTTCAAAAATTCTTGAATACACAATTTCAATAATTTCTCAATGTCAATGAAATAATTTTTGACCAAGAACAAAATCAAAGAAAAAAACAACAAGAAAAACACCAAAGATTTTTATACACTGTGGCAAATTTAATTGCTATGACAAGCTATGGAATATATAGCGTGCTGAGATTTTGACATATGTTTGTCATTACTAAACTATAATCCAGTGAAACTCATCTGGTCAGCATATGTGTGTTATATAATACAGCTTAGGGCTGGAATACTGGGGGAGACGTTGCCGACACCCTAAAAAGTCTATATATTTTTTGGTCAGGATCAACAGTTGAGTTCATTGGAACATATCCGTCTGTGGGTCCCTATGAACGCCTAAATCTGGGAGCCTAAAGCCTGCAAATTTTTTGCAAAGTATTTAGTTTTTTTTTTTTAATTTTTTCCAACACTCAACAACACCTCCAAAATTTTAACAAAGTTATATGAAACGGTGTGCTACAGACATGTGTCTGAATTTTGAAATAATTATAATGTAGGATCGTTGGTTCATATATGGTACATTAAAAAAAAAATATATTTTTCTGTGTACCGAGTATCATATAATCAAGCACTTTTCTCACTGGCTAAATTAGTTAGTTAATTAGCTGTAAATATTTTTCAATAACAATTATAAAATATATGAACATAAAATCTAGTATTTTTTATACTATATATGGTATATATAGTGTTTCAACTAATTTGTAGATCAAATTGCTTTAATCTAGAAAAGTAAACGCCCTGATGAATGTACGTGCTCATTATATATAATTTTATATAATTTTGATTCTTTGTCAGATTTCATGCAACATTAAATGTTCTTTGACCCAGGCACAGTTTAAAACCAGGGGGAAAGGGGGGATGATTGCTAACAATGTAATCCAAAATAAAATGAATCATTAATTATTCAATTAATTACACAAATGTATTATTAACACTTTCTATATCTATATCTCTATATCTGTCTGTCACGCAGTTATTTCTACTACATTTGGATGAGATCTTGCCGCAATCATTAAAACATCAGCCACGTTCCAAAAATCAACCGACAGGATGCTCCACAATTATTGTCAATCAACCAAATTGCGTATGTTATTGATGAAATGTGAAATGAATTTCTAATTATTTAATTATTTTATTTTATTTTATTTTTATTTTTTTGTTTTATTATACTTGTAGCGTTTGCTGGGACACACTGAGGATGCATTGACCGCAACATTGAATCATTATTATTTTGTTGTTGCGCATATTATCAGTGATAAGCCTGAGGGCAAATATAATGTTAAAGAGGAACATTTTATGTCTTTATGCTATGCTGGACACTTGCCTGGCTATACCATGAATCATAATCATCATGGTTTAGTCTTTAGCATCAATACTATTAGTGCTGAAGTTTTACGTAGCGCCAAAATACGTAAGCTCTCTTTACAAATTCTTTCTAAATTTCCATTTATCATGCAAAATCTCTTTTAGCTCGACATTTTATAACACGTGCACTGCTGGCTACGAGTAATGTCTGTGAAGCATTTGTTGTGCTTAAGGATGCCGGCGTTGGAGCTGCTGATGCCTGTTCCATCAACTTTTCATTTATATCGTAGGTTCCAAAATAATTATACCCGGTACTTATAGTTTATAATAAGGTTATAATGACTTTGTAACATCAGCAAATGTATGTAACGCCTAGAAGGAGATGTGTATATATATTCTTGATCAGGATCAAAAATCGAATCCGTGTCTATCTGTCCGTCTGTACGCCAGTATAAACACTTAGATCACGGAGACTATAAAAGCTAGAGTTTGTTTTACATTTTTGCCCCCACCAGCGCCTTCTGAAATCTATCAAAATCGGATCGGATCAAAAACATAAAAGTTAAGCAACTTTCAAACTCTTTTTTATTTTGGGTATCGGGTATTATATAGTCGGGCAGACTCGACTATAGCTTTCTTAATCAAATACGGAATCAATACTAAACTGACTTGTTTTTTTTTCAGTGATCCAAAATGTAACTTTTATAATGTGGAAATGGCGCCAAATCCGGACAAGAATGAGTCTCTCTTAAGCGTGCAGGAAGTGCCAATCAATGGTCATAATTATCATGCTAATCAGTACGTTAATAATTTTATCATTACTTTATATACATTTATATATGTATATGTATTTACATATTTTATTTTATTTTTTTTCGATTTGTTAAGATTTGAACGCATTCAATTGGATCAGGCAAATTGTTGTATGCTGGAATCTAGCATCTCACGCATGCGCACCTTTGCCACTTACAAGCCGCCGTCTAGTGAGCAAGACGTGCGCAATATGTTAGGCGACACCAGTGGCGGTTGTTATTGCGTGTGGCGTGATAATGGCAATAGCGATGAGGAGGTCAAAACTATTTGTGTTGGCATTTTTGATTTGAATGCTAAAACTGTTGCACTTTATTCGGATAATCCACGTTTTACACAGCCGCATTGCACGCTACCTTTACTTAGTAAATAATATGCAGACGATTATCATTCTCACGTGTACTTAAACAAAGTTATTGTATTAATTATAATTATGCTTTCAATTAATTTGTGATTTTAATCACTATTTACAGTTTATCTATCTATATATATACATTTTTTTTTTGGGTTATTTTGGACTAATTACATTTAATAAAATTTACGTTTAATATGTTTTCGAAACTTTGTTTTGTTTTTTTGCTTTTAACCAGTGTTGCCACCTTTTTGAACTAACGTAGAATAACTAAAATAGCTATAAGCATTGGTCAAAAAATTGATGAATTTAAAAAAAAAATTGCAAATAGTTTTACATTGATTTTTGAGCATTATTTATTCTCAAATTTGCAAGATCTAAATTATTTTAATCATTAGTCTAATAGGCCTTTCTATTTTGTTATTCTCTGGGCGCGTAAATCAAATGTTTTAGCTACAACTGTCTAGTTAAATTGGCAATACGTCTACCAACACTAAAGAGCGTTGCTAGACTTTTATAAAAATGTGTGACCATGCAATTCGGTCTGTCATCATCAGCTGCAAAGGCTATTAACAATAACCGTCCCGAACTATCGATAAATTGTAAATTATCGATGTTGTGTAGATTGTAATCAAATATAAGTCAACATATAAAAAGTGTTCAAGTAATAACTAAATGTTTCTTATAAACCGATAAAATTGTAAAAGCTATATATAATATTAGCAACAAATGATAACGCACCATTTGCACACGCTATGGACGTGGACACATAAAACGGAAGAATTATCGAAGTCTCATATGATTGCCGTGACACTTGTGACGGCAACAAAATAGTCTTTCTGTGTTGTTTTCTTTTTTTTGTTTTGTTATTTATTCATTCGCTTCTTGTTTGTACATTGTAATGCATAAATATTAGCTTATAGATAGAGTATATATATATATAAATATTTAAAATGTACACATTGCTACACGGCTTTTATAAATATCTCACACAAAAAGACGAATATTGCGTTGTCATTTTAGGTTTGGACGATGCTGGCAAAACGGTAAGCAGCGCCATCTTGTGTTACATCTCTGAACTCGGCTGACACGCCTGCAAATTGTAACTGTTATTTGTTATTTGTAGACTTACCTGGAGGCAGCCAAAACCAAATTCACGAAAAACTATAAAGGCTTAAATCCAGCAAAAATTACAACAACAGTTGGCCTTAATATTGGTACTATCGATGTACATGGTATACGCCTTAATTTCTGGGATTTGGGTGGCCAACAGGAGCTGCAATCCCTATGGGATAAATACTATCAGGAATCGCATGGTGTTATTTATGTTGTCGATTCCAATGATCGCGAACGTATGGAAGAATCAAAGCTTATTTTTGGTAAATATTTGTTTATAAAATTAATTATAAACAGATAAAATGTCGAATTTTTGTTTTTGCAGATAAAATGATAAAGAATGAACTATTATCGGGTGTACCGTTATTAATACTGGCCAACAAACAGGATTTACCCGATGTTATGGGTGTACGAGAAATCAAACCCGTATTTCAAAAAGCTGGCACATTAATTGGTCGACGCGACTGCCTGACAATTCCAGTGTCTGCATTAAATGGCGAAGGTGTCGACGAGGGCATCAAATGGTTAGTGGAAGCCATCAAGCGACATGCATTGGTACGGCCGCCTCGTGGACAGGATTGAATTTGAATCGATGCCAACAATAAATGATTCCATAAACATAATGATAAACAAAGAGATGGGGGTGGGAACGTTTATATGTATTGATATATATACCTTATATATATATATATATATATATATATATATATGTATATAAATATTTATATGTAAATAAGCATTAAGATGGTCGACTGTCTGCCAACTTTAATTTATTTCAAATTATTATTATTATTACTATGATTATTAAATTAAGTAACGAAAGTGAAATATTTAAATTTTGAGAAAGAATGTTAACTGCCACTGCACTATAACTTTTTCAGCCTGTCATTGACTCGCACAAGCGCTTATCAGTGACCAGTCGTCGCCGCTGTCGATGACGACTTTTGTTTATCCATAATGAAATTTTTTTTGTTTTTTTTTTTTTACCTTTACCATTTCATGTGTAACTGTATGAGCATACATGTGTGTGTGTACTGACAAACCCGGCGTTCTCACGTTATTTCGTTATCAGTTATAGAGATAAAGTGTTTAGTGTTAGTTACTCGGAGAGTGAATATGAATTTTATACTGTAGCACAACTGTAGTATCCGTCTGTTCATAGACTTGCTATGCCAACCAATAATCAAGTTTTACTGAGTGCTGAGTGTCTACCTACTACTTTGATAACTATATCTATCTATCTATAGTGATATATGCAACCAAGTGCTAGTTGCAGCCTAACGGATCTCGAAACATAACAAACCAATAAAATGTAAGGCTGTCAGTCTTTTGCGAGAGGTTCAACCGCACGGCCAGCTCGTTTTAGTTATTAACTAAAAAAAAAAAATAAAAATAATATAATTATATATACATATATATATATATATATACACATATATATATATATATTTTTAACGCTCAATGCTATAATTATTGGTAAACCACAATACGCAATGGTGACGCGACGACAATAACAATGAGAACGTTTCAATTTTTTAACTTAAGTGTTTTTCAAATTACTTTAAATTGAAATTGAAGGCGAAAAGTATAACGTACCGCGTCGTGTGCTTTTTGTCTCTTTGTGTATTTTGGATGATTTAAATCGTAATTATTTATAAATGTACATTAGATAACACGTACATAGAGCTCTCACTCTCTCTGCCACTCTGTGGTTGCCTATGTGGAACACTGGAACACCATTTGCTGCTTATCATATTATACCGTTGCTCCAATATATCCCTGTATGTGTGTGTGTATGTCTAGCTGTTTTTTTTTCTTATTCTTTTGTGTATTTAGATAGTTAAGTGTAGTTAGTTTTTAAATACAACTTCAAGTGTGCTACGCAACAGTCATGTATCCGTATTATGAACCAGATTGGAGTGTTTTACCACCAGAAAACAATCGTAGGTAAGTGCTTTAATTTTATTATTTCTTTATTTTATTTTTTTTTTTTGCTTTTGAAAAATTACGTTATATTCGTATATCGGATACATTGTGCGCTATCGTTATCATCAAATCGGCTAGCTGGACCGTATGACTATCGATAACACCTGCGATAACAGTGCTGAGCTACTGTCAAAACCGAAATGTCATACGCTTAGCGCTATGCTCTCTCGCTCTCGCTGCTGGTGTTACAGCTACAATACAACACAACTACTACTACAAATACTACTACTGTTGCGCTCATCATCAACATTCTACGGGCATTTTTTGTCGCGTTGTTAAAAATTTTGCATTGAAAGTTGCATGCGGCAGGTGGCTTTAAAAAAAAGAAGCAAAACGTTTATACTAAGTGCAAACAAGAAAATTAAATTCTAAAACAAAATACGAGTGTTTGCCAAAAAAAAATTAAAACAAAAAACATGAAATTATTAAATGTTTAGATTAAGTTTTTCGTGTTACCATAAAGAAGCATACGCTCTGTGGGTGTGTGTATATGTGTGTGGGTGCTTGCCGTGTATATGTGTGTGTATATGATTGTGTATTTGGGATTTTCAATGGAATCACATTAATTTGAGTAGAGAGTCAAAAAGTAATGTAATATTTCGTATAAGACATTTTAAATTGCAAATGCCATTATAAGAGAGTGTTAACACACGCAAACACACACACACACACACACACATAGTACCTGTACGTGTAAATGTGCGCTGTGATTTATATATATATATATATATGTATATAAATTTTATTTTTTTTTTGCAACGCATGCAATGCACTCGATATCAAGGTCCATAATGTCATCGATATCGAATATCGATGAGACAGCAATGACGGCAGCTGTTTTGGTTTTAGCCATGACTGCTGACTGACTGTTTTTAGCCGTTTAATAAAAAAAAAAGTTGAAACTATAATAATTTATGTGAAAACATGGTTTACATTTTGATTAATATTTAATTACAAAAGCTATATATATATATTTATATATACGTGTATATATATATATATATATATAAACATTCCAATTGGAGTCTAATACGCCTCTGTTCGTGTGTTTTGTGTTTTGCGCGTGTGTTGTGTGTGTGTGTGTGCCGTGAGTGTGATTGTGTGTGAGTTGCTGCCAGCACAAACAGCAGAATGCGCGCTAATCGTTTACTTGGCTCAATTCATGCTTCAAGTGCGGTTTTCGTATTATTCACACAACCGAATTAATCATTTCATTTTTCATCAGCTGCTGCAAACTGTTTTTTCTTCCTTTTTTTTTTTTGCATTTGTGTGAGCCTACATAAGTTTTCATTTTTTTGTCGTCTTAATTAACACCCTATCCACTTAGCCTACATTTTTGTTTTTTCACTTTTTTTTTTAATATTCGTTGTGCTGCGCTTCGTTGGCCAGCAGTGGCAACGCTTAGTACATAATTGTACATACACACACATGCATATGTAACTGATGTCTGCTAAAAGCTACTTGAATATCTCATACTCTAATATATATATATATATATATATATATATATATATGTATTATGTTTCCATACCTCTTATGTAGAGGGAAAGAGAGAAAGAGATCAGTTTGTTTGCATTAAACGCGACGACAGATCAGTTACGTCTGTGTGCAGTTATCTACATACATATGTACATACATATATCTGTCCTCGGTAGATATGTTTATTTGTTTAAGTGTCAACTAACACAAAATGTACATAGAGTTTCGTAACTAACAGACAACAAGTGTATATTGATACATACATACATACATATACTTTGCAATTTCGTCTACGCAACAAATAATCAAAAATAATTAAAATCCGCATCCTTCATGCAGATATAAGAGAGCGCTAGAGTCTAAATAAATTTTTGCCAGTGTGAGCGAAAGAAAGTGTCTAAGAGAGAGAGCGAGAGAGAGGAAGCGTAAGTGAGACCAATAACTTTGAAACGAATAAGCGGCCGGCTGTCAACATTTCTTGTTGAGATCGCAAAAAAAAATTGCAGCTGTTAAAACGAAAACAAAATAAAAAGAAAAACCAGCCGGCAAACAGCGGTAACAGCGAAAACAGCTAAAAAGGAGAAAAAGTAGAAAAACAATAACGACAACAACTTCAGCAAGAGAAGCAGCAGCAACGTTAACAGTTAGTCTGCTTGCCACACACTATCAAAGTGCTTGACAGCCGCAGCAACAGCAGCAGCGCCTCACAATGAATTCGGATCACGGGTAACAAATTTAAAAAGCAAAAAAAAAAAAATAAAAAAAAAATGGCAAATATATATAAAAATAATGTGTATATTATATGTATATACATATATATGTATTTATATAAAGATAAATCGTGACATTTATTAATTAAAAATTTATAAATTCAACAGATTCAATCCAGCCTTCAATATGGCGACCATACGGCAAGCATTCACAGAGGCTGTTGAACGTGGTAAGTTTCATTAAATTGATTGTCATCCTGCTCGCCCACACACATAGACATACAAACACAGACACATAGAGAGAGAGACACACAAATATTAACTAGAAACTATTCATTATTGCAGTCAGAATGCCGACGCCCACACGACTGCGTGATCTTATAAGACAGATACGCGCCGCTCGCACTGCTGCCGAGGAACGCGCTGTGGTTAATAAAGAATGCGCCTACATTCGCAGTACATTCCGTGAAGAGGATTCCGTCTGGCGGTAAGTGTGAAATTAGAATGCATCAAAATGAACGAAGCCAGCCGACCAGCTGTGCTTAAAGTTCCTCAGTTTTTCAGTTTCTATACTGAAGTACTTTTCATATAGTATATTTATTGCATCTCTCTCTATCTCTCTTTATACAGTTGTCGCAATATTGCCAAGCTGCTGTACATACACATGCTCGGATATCCGGCACATTTTGGCCAACTTGAGTGCCTCAAATTGACGGCCAGCACACGTTTCACAGACAAACGAATTGGTTATCTGGGTGCCATGCTGTTATTAGATGAACGTCAGGATGTTCATTTATTGATTACAAATTGTTTAAAGAAGTATAAAAAAATATATATATATATATTCTTTATCCATATTTATATCAGCTTATTAACTAATAAATTCTTTCTTTACTTTTAGTGATTTGAACAGTTCAACGCAATTTGTTGTTGGCTTAGCACTGTGCACATTGGGCGCCATTGCATCGCCAGAGATGGCACGTGATTTGGCTAGCGAGGTGGAGCGATTAATGAAATCGCCCAATACATATATACGCAAAAAGGCAACATTATGTGCATTTCGTGTTATACGACGTGTGCCTGAATTAATGGAAATCTTTTTACCAGCGACACGTTCGCTGCTTAGCGAGAAGAATCATGGTAAACATATATATATATATATAATATTATATTTTAATATAAAAATAATTATTATTTTTTTTTTTAGGTATTCTGATAACTGGCGTTACGCTTATTACGGAAATGTGCGAGAATAGTTCGGATACGTTGATGCACTTTAAAAAGGTAAGTGTTATTTTTTTTTTTTTTTTTACCGGAGACACATAAAACTGAGAAGATATCGCGGCCAAGGACTTATCCGACTTATGTATATGGCATCATTATGCATGCAGGCGAAGAAAAAACAAAAAACATACAACAATAACAACAACAAGACAAAACAAGAAAAGAAAAATCGAACATAAAATATATAACTCTCTATATATATATATATATATACATATATATGTATATCTCGTATATCCACAAATAATATATACTCACACCCCCAATAAACAGATCTGTTGGGCGGCTACGTCGTCGTCATCGTCGTCGTATTAGTTATTTTTATTCATTGTGTGTTTTGTGCCTGTAATATGAATAATTTTTTTATTTATTTATTTTTTTGTTTCGTTTTTTTTTTTGTTTTTGTTTTTATTGTTTTTTGTTGTTATTATTATTAATTTTTATTAATTTGATTTCTTGCTCTCGCTGTAAAACATTTTGCGCTTAATTTAAATAGTTAACAAAAATGAAATCAATACAAAAATTTGCTTTATTTTTTATTGCCATATACTATAAATTTATACACACACATACACATCTATATATATATATATACATATTATATAACATATTGATAAAAAGCAAACGAAGCTAAAATACTGGATTAACAACTATTATTTATCTTATTACACTACACATTACTACTTCATATATTTTGTACTTACAAAATGATCGCTACTTTATTTTTGATCCGAGTAACGCGCAAAAAAATAAAAACGCAAAATGAAATTTGTTGTAATTTGCTTGCCAGGATAGCGGAAATCGAGAGGTATGATTGTGATTTGTGCCTTATATCCTTATATATCTTATATATATACATATATATATAAATATATATATATATATATATGTATATATATATGTATATATATTTTGTATTCCTTTGTATATTTAATAATATTAATATTAATAATAATTGTGTGTATTTCTCTTCGTATTTTGTTGTTTGTTTTATGTTTTTGCTAATTTGTTGTTGCTATTGTATTTTATTTTGTTATTGTAATTGCCTTTTGTTTTCCATTTTCTTGACTCTAGTTAGAATTTTATTTAACAATAATAATATGTAAAATACTTAAAGCTGCTTTTAATTATAGCTTAGCTTTTAGATTAGAGTTCAATATTTTGTTTTATTTTCTTTTAGTCTATGTTTAATTTCTTCCTCTTTCTCTCTCTCTCTCTCACACACACACGATACACGTACATAAGCTTTCGCTGACTTGCTTTAGCTTACAAATACACACACATATACATACACATACATATATGCGTATATATAATACTCATATGAGTTATTTATTCTCACTGTCTATATCTATATCTATCTCTTTCTTTTACTCTCTACTATCTATATATCTTATGTCTTATGTTAATTAATTAATACTTTAGCATTCAATTTATCTATTTTCTTTCTCCCACTCTCTCTCTCTTTCTCTCTCCCTCTCTCTTCCCACTCGCTCTCTATGTATTTCACGATACCGCTACGATGGCTACTTTGCTGGACCCTGGACAGATTGTACCAAATCTAGTGCGTATACTGAAGAGCCTTATACTGGGCGGATATTCGCCGGAACATGATGTCAGTGGTGTTAGCGATCCATTTCTTCAGGTGAAAATCTTACGTCTATTGCGTATACTTGGCCATAATGATCCAGATGCATCGGAGGCAATGAATGATATACTGGCACAGGTGGCAACCAATACGGAGACTAGCAAGAATGTTGGTAACACAATACTCTATGAGACAGTATTGTCCATAATGGATATACGGTAAGTGTAAATATGTATACATGACTATGATATATACATGTATATCTATATATATATATATATATATATATATATGTATAATTTTTTCTTTTTACTGATTTACTGATTCGGAGCACAAAGCCAAACAGCATGTCGTATGATTTAGAAAGAATTTCCATCGAACATTGAGTCTTTCCTTGTTATAGTCATAGACAGTCAAATGATGAATTAGAAAATTAAGTTATTCTATGAAAAACTTTATATGTTTATCTAAAACTTTGTATTCCAGGATTACAAAAAATATAGAATTTAAGTTTAATAATTGCCATGATGTATCATACAGCCATCTTAGGGAAACGATTGCTTAAAAAAATTACATTTTCTTTGAATATCATTCAAATGATAAATCTTCAAAATTTTCGGGAGTGCCAAAACAAAAAAAAAAGAAAAGAAAAGTAAAAAATAGTTAGGAAATAGTTTCAAAACTTACATTCATATGCATAAAAGTTGCTCAAATTCAAAGAATTTCAAAGAAGTTTTTTTCCCCCCCAAACTTAGTGATACGCGTTATTTATATATATATCAATAATTGTTGATCACATAGTATATATATAAAAATCATTGTTTATTTAATTTCTCTAGTTCGGAGGGAGGTCTACGTGTCCTGGCTGTGAATATCCTGGGACGTTTTCTACTTAATTCGGACAAGAATATACGATATGTAGCATTAAATACGCTACTACGTACCGTCCATGCTGATACATCGGCTGTGCAAAGGCATCGTACAACCATATTGGAATGCCTTAAGGATCCAGATGTATCGATAAGGCGTCGTGCAATGGAATTATCATTTGCTTTAATCAATGCACAAAATATACGTACAATGACCAAGGAGCTATTGTTATTCCTAGAGAAGGCCGATGCTGAATTTAAGGCACAATGCAGTTCTGGCATGATATTGGCCGCTGAACGTTATTCACCAAATTCACGTTGGCATCTCGATACACAATTGAGTGTATTAATTGCTGCTGGCAATTATGTACGGGATGATGTTGTATCATCAACAATACAGCTAGTGTCCAGTAGTCCAGTGCCGGAGCAAACATATATCACAAATCGATTCTGGGAATCGTTGCAGGTGGCAAATCATTGTGAGGATAAGCAACCATTATTGCAAGTTGCCGTCTGGGCCATAGGCGAATACGGTGATCTATTTATGTATGGCGCCAATGAGGATGGTAAGAAATAGAATAACAAGAGGATAATTATAATAATAATAATAATAATAATAATGAATAAATAATATATTCATATTTTTTTATTTATATAGAATTTGAGCGCCCAACGGAAAGCGATTTGATCGCTGTATATCATAAGTTTTTAACCTCTGCTCAAGTGTCGACCACGAGCAAGCAATATGCGCTCGTCTCCTTGGCCAAATTGAGCACACGTCTGCAGCAATGCGTAGAGTAAGTGATAACATATTGTAAATGTATATTTTTATTATATATATTTATCAAATTTTTAATCTTTTTGTAATAGAGAAATCCAGGCGTTAATTACCTCATTTGGCAGCCATCTGAATGTGGATTTGCAACAGCGTGGCGTCGAGTTTACACAACTCTTTGGCAGCTATAAGCATTTGCGGCCACCATTGCTTGAAAAGATGCCTGCCATGCAGATAAGTCGCATTAGTTCACAGAACGGCGAAAGTGGCGGCACCTTTGATGACAATAGTCCCGATGTTATGGAAAATGGCATTGAGAATGCTCATCCGTTAATTGAAAGCAATATGAATACAATGGGTGACAATACGGTAAGTCTATTTAAACTATTCCAAATATATTTTTATATTATTTATATATCTTCTCATTCACATTTACATTTACAAAAATTTGTAGAATATTCTATTGGATTTATTGGGTAGTACGGATCTATCAAGTGGTGCCAGTGATTTAACAATGAGCACAACAGATCAAATGAATGCTGCTGTACATAAAAAGAATACACGTAATGCCAATAATGAAACAACGTCCAATCAAGATCTTCTCGATCTGCTCGATTTAGATATATCGGTGCCTTCAACAACGACGTCCGTTATGGGCGTTAATATGGCAACAGATCAAAATAATGTTGTTGCCAATATGATGAACCTTGGTTTTGGTGGCATCGTCGATACTATGAATACCAATAGTAGTATACCAACAAATGGCAACGATTTGGTTAGCATGCTTGGTGGTGCCACTAGCATAATGTCACTTGGTGGCATTGATATAAATAATAGTAGTCTGCTTGGTGAATTGCATCCAACAACAACAACAACGACGACAACAACCAATAATATAACAGTGGTAAGTATAGTGGTATAAAAATCTATCAAAAAATAAAAATATATTTATATAATTTTATTATTATAGCCTCCACAGGGTCCGAAATTGACGGCTCTAGATAAAAATGGATTACTGGTACAATTGGTGCCAGTGAAGAGTAGCGACTGTATGAAGATCTATATGACAACCACAAATAGCTCAGACAATACATTGGAACAGTATTTGCTAAAGGTTAGCATCTATTTCAACTATTTGATTATTGATTAAGATTAAGATTAAGAATGATTAAGAATTTGAAATTAATTTAATTTAATTGATATTTTATTTTGAATGTTTAGGCGGCGGTACAGAAAAGTTTTGATTTAAAGATGTTACCGCCATCTGGATCGATGTTGCCACCAGGTGGTGTTATAACGCAGGAAATGCGTGTTGTGGCCACTTCCAATGTAAGTGTCAAGCAGGCATGACAATTCATCATAAAGTATATATAGATTTATATATATTTATATATATATATATATATATATGTATTTTTGATTAGAAGACTTTATGGCCTCTAATATTATTATTATTCACAGGCTGTACTGCGCATGCGTCTGCGCATTCAATACACGCTTGATGGCCAACAGCTGGTGGAACAGACAGAAGTTAGCGGCTTCCCGGATCAGCAGCCGTTGAATGAATGAAATGTTGTGTATTAAATATAATTCCGAATACACTATAATACACATACATACACACATACATATACACACACACACACACACAAGCAAAGAGAACAGAACATACACATACACAGAGGAGCCAGAGAAAGCACAGCTAAATAATGAGGTTGCCACCCCCACGTAACCCCAAACAAACATAACACACATAAACATATGCAACTTTTATAAATGTAAAACGAAAAACTATATAAAAAAAAAAACACGTCCTTAAAAACAAAAACAAACATACATACAACTCCAATGAAAGTGAGAAAGAGAGAGATAGCTAGAAAAGTGCAAGAAAGAGAGAGAGAGAGAGAAAAAAAGAGGGAAGGAAGCAAAAAGAAATGATTAGGGAGCAGCTATGTTGCACAACATGTTGCACGGCACAGCAATGTTTTTGCCGATTATCAATCTATATATATATATATAAAAAATTTTTTTTTGTATGATTTATTTTATTTTTTGTTTTTTTTTTCTGTTTTTAATGACTTTCTTGTCTTTCTTGATTCATGTGTCTCACACGTAGCGTGTATGGCAATATATTATGATTATTATTATTATTATTATAATTATTATTATTATATATATATATATATTCTACTATTACCATGTAACAATTACACTTATTATTATTATTATGATTATGATTATGATTATGAATTATTATTATATTGTATTGTATTGTATTGTATTATGGTTATTATCATCTGTAAACATGATTTGACTATTTATCAATCAATCAATGTGTGTGTATTTAGTTCTCTGTAAAAGACAGCAACAACAAACAAACAAACAAAACAATAACAACAACATTCAGTTTTAATAATAAGAGAGACAATAAAGTCATTTCAAAAGCAAAAGCAACAAAAAAAGAAATAATAAAATAAAAAATTCAAATTGTAAATTGCAACAAATTAAACAATAAAACAAAAAAAAAATTATATCGAAATGAATTGAAACAAATAACAATAACTACAACAAAGAAGCACACTCGCCACACACACGCATACACACACACACACACACACAACTGAGAAACAAACTGACAACTGTGTATAAATTTAGCAAAAAAAAAAAAAAACAAAGGGGAAAAACTATGTAAGAAAATATCCGAAAAGTAACACAAGAAAAAAAAAACGCAGCGCATTTATTCAAATTCAAGTTTTAGCATTTTGCATCAGTTTTGAAATCAGTTGAAGTGCAGTTTAAAATAAATATATATATTGCTTGATATTGTCTGAAACGATGAACAAAAGCTGTGCATGATATACATAGTTACAAATTATATGTATATATATACATACATATATATATATATATAAATATTTAATTATTTATATGAAAAAAAAACAACTTAATTTTCAACATTGAAAAGTTTTTTACATACAATTTAAAAAAAGAAAAAAAAAAGTGCAGTTTTTTTTTCAATATAAATAATCAAGATTATGTATACAATATATAAATATATATTTTCATTTATTTATTTTTATTATTATTATTTAAAAAAAAAAACACATAATGGCCTGTGTGACGTCACACACAGAACATAAAATTGTTATTTCTTGTGCGCACGTACTTAAAAAAAAAAAAAAAAAAACAAAAAAAAAATCAAATAAAATAATAAAATTCAGCAGAGAGTTGCAACAACTGCAGACAGCACTGTGGAACACTAGATATATAAATAATTTATATATATGTATATATATATATAAATCATATATATATATATATATATATATATTTATGACTACAATAAATAAAAATCACAACAACAACAACAAATACTAAATGAAAAGATTAAAATAAAATTAAAAATAAATAATTGTAATAACTATTAACGCTTAATTGCGGGTGAATTTTTTTTTTTTTTTGCATTATGTTAAATAATTTTTTGATGGGTTTGAGGTAATTTATATTAAAAAAAATAAAATAAAAATAAAATCAACAACAACAAGAACAACATTATCAGAAGCAGCAACAAACATTTATGTAATATAATTATTATGTACACAAGATTAATGATGATTCATTATAAAGCATTTGCAACAATATTTTATGCAGCAGGTTATGAGTAACAGTAACAATAATAATAATAACAAGAACAACAGCTAATAAAAAAAAAGAAAATAAAAATAATAATAACATAAAACTGATAAAATAAAAACAAAAAACACATTAACATATTGTACAATATCTTATATATATATATATATATATATATATGTATATACATAGATATATATATATATATATATATATATATCTTTTTTTTGTATTCATCAAAAACATTGAGCTGAAATAAACACCAAGATTTTGTTTTATTAAAAGAAAAATATGTCGAGATTTTGCTTTACTTTAATAGCAAAGTTAAAGCATGTTCAAATATTGCCGCAGATCTAAAACTCTTGCAAAGTTTAACAAGTTTTTTTTATCACTTAACATAAATCCTCTACGGCAAAATGAATATACCCTGTAAAAAAAAAGTAGTTTTGAAGAAAGACAAACACAATTTAATCTTGGCGTTGAAATTAAAAAAAATTTTCTTGGGCGGACACGTATCGTCGGGCAATGGAGAAGAAACTGTTTAGGAGTAATATATATACCAACAATCATTTGTAATTGCCAAAATATCAATTTTCAATGGATTATTCCTTGGAGTTACCAGTCGAGAGTTAGATCAGTCGTGCTAAATATCATAAAGATAGCTTTTAAAGTTACTAGTTTAGCTTACGACTATTCGTTGTAGGATGATATAGCGGTTATAACGATCTTTCAATTCATCGGAAGTATTTAGTGTTTAAATTTCGTATACCCAACAATGAAGATTGATTTTGAGCATCAGGGAAACTTTTTATTTTCAGGATCTTTATTTTATTAGCACATGGAAATTCGGTTTTTTTTCCTAATAAAAAAATGGTTGCTCTTAAAATGTCAATAGTCCCGATTGCTGTCAATTAAATGGATTGGTACATCAATTTTGATGGTTATCACTATCTAAAATTTGATGGATTATGGATTTAATACTATTAACGCTATAAGTTAATCTAGGAACTTTTCAATTGAACTATTTTGCGCTAACATATAACTTATGGGGTCTGCCAATTTATCCTAGCAATGTTATTTATAATGCATATATCATTCGTTTAATCAGTTAAAATTTTGTTATGGCAATGTGACAATATCCTGCTACGATATAATATACAAAATTTATACACATGAAAGATAGATTTATTTGTTGTCGAACTTTTTCCAACTGGAATACAATAGACTTAAATAGGGTTTTGACTACATGATGTTTTATATGTTCAATGTATTGATTGTATTGTTGAAGTATATTCTGGTCGCACCAAGTTGTTTCATATCATATATATATATATATATATATGTATATATATATATACTGACAATAACATGTGTCCACTGTTGTCCCATATCATTATTTTAATTATCTGAAATTTCGGACTTGTCGCTATTATTGTTCTCATCCTCCGGCGATATCTTCCATAATAGTGCGGCACAAAATATTTCTAGATTCATGCGGCCTGTTCCACTGGTATCGACAGCATCGATCATGCTTTGGATTTCCTCAACGCTATTGTTATAACCAAAAACGCTCATCATACCCTGTAATTCGCGTGCTGTCAAGAGTCCACTGCCATCTACATCCAGTATAGCAAATGTGTTGCTAATTGCAATACGTTCATCCTCGCTTAACTTGTCCATTCTTAATTTATCAATTTTAACCAATCACAAATAGATATGTTTATTGAATTCACATATATAAGCTATATGCTATAATCCTACACAAAATATATATATAGTGTATATGACTCTACCAATATCAATAACTTTATGTAAATATTTTATTTTATAAATTATATATTTTTGTGTACCTAATAACTGTGTGCTCTGACGTACAAGTGTACAATAACTAGATCATTAACTATGTATCATATGCTATGTTACAAAATTTTGGACTCCAACGATTACTAGATTATCTTCAAAAAAAAAAAAAAAAAAAAACATTTAAAAATCACAATGAAAACTAAGTGTAGTAACACAGATTAATAAGTTACTTACCTAACTTACCTTGCAAATTATTTAGAAAATATTCTTGACTAGAATTACAACTGTCAAGTTGGGTTACTTATGGTTCTATATTCTCTAGAAACATAAATTCAGCATATACAACTATAGACAACTAAATATGTTCAAACATACTTATATAGAGATATTATATTTTTTCACTCTCACAGAGTGGAGCCCTCATAGCCCTCTTTTACGGGCTCAGGGTCTTGGTATTCTATGACTGCAAGTGTATCAAACCTTCGCCGAAAAAAAAAATATTTGGTTTTCAATAAAGAAATTTACAAACATTTTTTATTAAATATTTAGCACACAAAAAAACAAATATTTATTATGAGAACGAACTGAAATTTTCGCTACACCTCGAAAAAAAATGCAGATTATGTCAGAACCAAAAATGCTAAAAATCAACTAATTTTTACTATGAATTACTATCTGGTAAACATAAGCTAGCAGCAAGCAGCTACAGAAATCTTAAACGTAAAGCATAGCATAGTATAAAATACATATGTAAATAATTCTGTTAATTCACAATACAGCCAAAATAAATTTTTCGTCCAACTACAACTACTTTCTGTTCACCTGGTATTTTATGCACGACATACATTGATTTTGGCTCTGAATTATTTGAATTATTTTCGTTTGTTTAGTGGTAACGGAAATTAAAATTTTATTTTTATACTCTTGCAGAGAGTTTATTAATTTTGGACAGGAGTGTCTTGTAACACCTCATAGGCGATGTGGCAGACCCAACAATATGTACATATATATTCTTGATCAGCGTCGACGGAAGTATCCAAATCTGATATAATACTGATAATTGATATACCATAAATAAATTAAAATTCTTAACTAATTACATATTAATAATAATTTATACTAGTACTAGATTCGCAGATATACGAGAAATTGGAGTTGCTATTTTAAAAAATGAAATTTAAGATTTTTTATTGTATAGCATTTGCTTGAATTGTGAAGTGAAGTGTATGCTGGGTGATGGATGGATGATGGGTGTTGGATGTTAGATGTTGTGGATGGGTGACGGATGATGGGTGATGGGTGATTTAGTCTAGCAGTGCGCTGTTATTGTGTATCTTTTGATATAAACTGAAAGAGGATTACAAGAAGATTTCAAATAAGACAAGCTGAAAATCAAGTGTAACGTGCAGCGAATTTGATTAAATCTTTAAGATACCGGAATTAGATTATCGCTCGTTACAGCTGTCAGCTTGTTTGTCATCTGTCTTAGTGATGATTTTAGCTGTATTTTCGTGTTACATTTTCAGCTAAATTTGAGCGTATGAAAAACATTTAAGATAATCTGCAGTATATTTATATATTGATTTTAGGCATTTTTATGCAATTTATTATTAGTTTTTTTTTATTTTTTTTATTCATTATATATTTTAATTTATTTGTTTAATTTATTATATATTTACTATATATATATTTTATATTTAATTTTTTGTTTTTATTCACGAAAAGGCAAGCACAAGTTGTGAAGTGTGCTTGTCGTGACACACGTTAAACTCTAATAGCGAAAGTATCAGCAGCTCATCATCATCATCATCTCGATATCTGCACAGACAGACAGACAGATAGACAGCTGTGACGTTCAAAAGTTCTTATTTAGCTCTGCAGCTCTTCAGCTTTTCGGCCAGCAGCTGTCGTCGGTTATCGTCGGTGTCGTTTGTTGTTGCTGTTGTTGGTGTTGCTGTCGACTCTCGCGCGCTGCTCTCCGTGTAACCTTTGGTAAGGTTAAATGTAAGCATAGCGCCCGCGAATTGTGCCACGCCAAGAGCAGCAGTAGCAGTAGCAGCAGCAGCAACAGCAACAGCAGCAGAAATAGCAAATAGCAGTTGTAAGAGCAGAGCAAGGCTTCAATCCTATTGCTGTTGCTGTTGTTTTTGTTGTTGTTATTGGTTTTGTTGGCATTGTTGCTGTTGTCGTTTGCCAGTTTCCTGCCAATTGTGTTGTGTCGAGCTTTACTTAGTGCTGCCCACTTTAACCATTTTGTGCCAAAATCAAGCCAAAAATAAAATTATAAATTTAGCCATTTTTCCAAAATCATTACAAGTTTATTATTAATTTTTAGCAAAAATGTTTAATGCGATATCAATTATGCTGTTTAGCAGATAACTTTGATCATGATAAGCATTAACTAATATATCAATTTTTTTGCTATTTCAGTTTTCCTAACAAAATTTTGTCAGCACTGCTGAGCATAGCTTGAGGTGAGGCGAAGCGCCGACGCAATGATGCTTGTGTCAGTTCAGTTGTTGTCTGTTGCGTTTCAGTTCAAACATGTTGTTATGCTATGCATCGAACCGTTTGATGCCAGCATCAAACATGTTTGATTTTGTCACGTGCAACCGTCTAACAAAGAGTAAATATTGCTTGTATATACATACATATGTACATACAGATGCGCTTGCTCTGTGTTTATCTGTGTATGTGCATGTGTGTGGGTGTTTTTCTTTGTGGCATAGCCCAACAACTACTTGCTATAAACAGCATAAGCATCTCTATTGTATGTATGTATGTCTTTTTGCGTCTGTTGTGTGTGTGTATATGAAGCTCTAGCTGTATGTCGCTGCGCTGCGCTGTGTGTTGTATATCAATCGCCCTTTGGATGGCCCCTTGCTTCTATTCCCCAAAACATAGAGCGCGCTCTTATTGCTCATGCCATGCTTGCTGCTCCCATTCGTACAGCGTACAGTATCTCTGACAGCGCCGGTGGCGTTGAGTGCGCGGAAGCATAACAACAACAACAACTGCTGCTACTAAAAGAACAACAACAGCAGCTGCTGCTGCAGTAACAACAACAATTGAAATAAAAAAAAATACCAACAACAATATGAAGAGAAGAAGCAGAGGAGGGAGAAGAGAGAACAAAAAAAAACAAGTAATTTTGTGCAACGATGCGACCCTTGGCCAAAAATTGTAATTAGAAACATTTTATGGCACAAACACATGCTCGCATTTTGTCTTCTACGCGGCCTTCCTCTATCGTCCTACTTTCTTTATGCTCCTCCTCCTCCTTCTATTTATTCTCCTCCTGCTGCTGCTGTTGCTGCTGTCACTTGTACTTGTAATTCATCGCCTCCAGCTAGCTAGCTCTCTCTCTCTCTATCTCTCTCTTCACATCCTACCCCTCCCTCTATCTCTGTCCCTCCCACCAACCAGTTATTTTTCATGAATAAAATTTGTTTTCCTATTCGTTTTGTGTGTGTCTTTTTTTTTTTAGTCTAATTTATTATTTTGTTTTTTTTTTATTTTTTTTTTTATAGTTATTTTGCATCTTTTTGACTTTTCAGCTTTTTGTCTTGTTGTCTTTTTGTCTGTTTTTCTTTTGTCTTTTGTCGTCTACTTAAAGTTAATAATTTGTGTTCTGTTATTGTAATACAATATGTTTTGTAGGTACGCTCTATTTGCTTTTCATTTTCAATATATTTTCGGTGTCTCTTTTTTTCATTTTTCTTCTTTTTTTATATATTTTTACAGTTGAATTTTTTTTGCTTTATTTGCTTTTTATTTCTTTCAGCCATTTTTATTATTAATATTTCTTTTTTATTTTTTCCCCGTTTTTTTCATTTTTTGTACAAAAAAATCAAAAAAAAATAATAATGATAAAAATAATAAAAAAGAATGAGTTGAAAACAAAGCAAAATGAAAGGAAATTAAATTAAATGAAATATAAAGACTATGTGCTGTTGCGCATAATGCTCGACTAGCATATACCCTGTAATTCGATATGTTGTGCTTGTGCTGCTGAAGACTGTATAAGCATAAAAAAAATAGAAGAAAACTCGACTCATAGATACCCTGTAATTGGGAAGAAAAGCAGTTGCAGAGATTTATATATGTATATATTATATGTTGTATGTAGTCTTTGTTTTGGCTTCAATTGGAAGACAGATGATATACATATATATATGTATGTATATGTATATGTATATGTAGATATAGCTGTACGTATTGCCCCTGGGAAACAAGCTGGAAATCAAGCAGCGAGTATCAAGAGCATTTCGGCATCGAATTGCCTATAACATTGTAATTGCTTTTTGATAAATGAAGCACGCGCTGCACAGCTGACAGCAGCAACAACAGAAACAACAGCAACAGCAAAAGCAACAAATCCAATGAAAACAACAAAATGAGCAACAGCAGCAACAACAGCAACAGCAACAGCCACAGCAACAACAATAATAGCAAGATGAAGCACCACAACAAATAGAAGTAAAAATCTGAAGGCATTAATGCCATCGCATAAAACGACTCACTCAAGTGTTTCCCCAGAGAGCACACACAAAGCGCGCGCGAGAGAAAGAGACAGAGAGAGAGAGAGAGAGATGATGATGAAGGGTGTGTAGCGGTATAGTATGTTATGGCAAGTAGTCCAAGGGGTCGAGCGGTCAGAGGAGCGAGGGCGATAGCGATGGCAATGATGAGGAGCGCGTAGGGTATGAGAGGGACACGCACTCGGTAAAAACAATTTAAAATGTTGAAAAATGCTCAACTAATTGGCAGTTGACAGTGTCGAGAGCCATGAGAGCGAGCATGAGAGCATGTGGTAGGGGGAATAGGTCGCTTGTGGGTGCACATAGCGCATAGCAGAGAATGTCAGCGGCACACACACACACACACACACACATACAGTAAGAATGCGTGAGCCAGCGGGGATTTGAAGCAGGGAGAAGACGATATAAATTTAATTTGGTTTATAAAAAGTGCTTGAACGAGTAAAATGAAAAAAAAAAAATAAAATAAAATAAAATAAATAAAAAATAAAAGAAGCTGAGATACCAAGCGGCGGCCAACCGACGACAACAACGTTGACGATAGCGATGACGACGACGACGACGACGACGACGACGTTGACGTTGACGACGACCAAGACCAAGAACAACAAGCAACAAGCAACAAATGCCAAGCAAGTGCCACATAGTAGTACTCACTTTAAGTCCCGTCTCTTGCTTCCGCGCTTCCTCGCTTCCTCCCTACCACGCACATACTTGCTGCTGCTACTCTACGATGCTTTCTTTGTAGGTGAAACAACCCCTTGGCACAAAACTCCAAAATGGAACTTGAGATAATGCAACTTGAGATTTGTTGTCGTTGCTTTTGGAAAATGCGGGTGCCATGTTTGCGTATAACTAGACCCTACGGCTTTGATTCTACGAAGGGGCATGATGACTTTTCTTTATTTTTTTTGGATGGGGAGGGGGATGGTGGTGTAGGTCTATAGAAAATTCTCATGTATTGAAATTCAAAACAAAACAACAAAAAAAAAAAAAAAAATCTTCAAGTGGAAAAATCTGTAACTGTTCTTGACTCTTCACGAAAAGCACAAAAATAACAACCTCAACAACCAAACAAAAGCAACGATGACAACAATACAACAACAACAACAACAACAATACAAAAAAAAGGTGTTACAATGTTAAAATGAGTCAAGCAATTGGAGCTGAAATACCAGGAAGCTTTGCTATTCTTGTAGGAAAAGTGCGCTAATTGGATTTTAAGCAGGACTTTAATGCGTAAACAGTAGAAAGAGACATAGAAAGAGAGAGATTGAGAGTGAGAGAGAGAGAGAGACAAATAATTATTCTTTGTTCATTTTGTCATCGAATTTAAATAAAAGAAAAATAAATGCAGTAGAAACAGGACAAAAGGAGAACTGCAGATTGAAGACTGAAGACTGAAGAGATAAAGGAACATTGAGAATTGTGATACTTTTCCTGTTGCGCCAAAAACTATGCTACATTTAAATTATTTCAAGTTTCCTATTGGACTTTTTGGGCGTAATTAAGGATGAATATAAAAATGCTGAGATATTTATATATATTCAAGGGTATATTTGCTTTCGTTAACAGTTTGTAACGCGAAAAAAAAAACAAAAAAAAACTTTTCGTTTCAGCTTGCAGGAATATAAAATCTTTTAGCATGTTCAAGGTAACTTTTTCCCAACTTGTTTTTATGTGGAAAACGAACTCAAATGAAATCCAGGAGCAAAAGCAACAGCAAGAGACAGCAAGAGAGAGAGAGAGAGAGAAAGAGAGCAGCAAAAGCCACATAAATACATAAATGTAAATGTGGCAAAAACAATAGAAGGGGAAAATAAGATGGCAATGGAAATCAAAGGAATGAGCGAATGAGCTGAATGTATGTCGATGTCGATGTGGATGTGAATGTGAATGTGTGTGAATGTCTATGGATGCCAATTCCCCCATCTAGGTGAACCAAGCGAGAAACCGAAACCACACTAAACCATACCACAATTGGAGACAGGACAATGCCTGCTCCTAAACTGAGCAGCAAAAGCCCTTCCTCACCCTTAACCCAAACAAGCTGTTTTTATTTTCTTTGTATACCCTAACCAGGGTTTATTTACTATCAATAGGATTTTGTAACTCTGAGAAGGGGACATGGTAGGGGACACATCAGGCATATAACACTCAATTTTGAAGCTAATTGGATGTTACTTTAATCTTATTTTGTCCAACGATATATGTAGAATCAAAGCACTATATCATAATAGTGGAAAATTGAGTCTTTGTATAAGACAACTTTTCAGCTAACTTATCCGGTTTCTATAAAATCGGGCTACTATATAAGCTATAGGCGTCATAGGAACATTCAATTGACAATTCGAGAGCATATGATAAACTTCTTTACAAAGTGCTTGAAACTTACAGAATATACTCTTGCCTATGTCTGTTTTAAGTTAAGTTCAAATCGAGCTACTATATATATATATATATATACATACGTATTATATATTCAACATAGGAACGATCGGTTATCAATGAAATAATTGTTTAAAAAAAAAGAAGTATTTTCATTGAAGCAAGGATACTTATTTATTGCAAGGGTATTGCAAGGGTCATCAAAGTGAAATTTTATTTATTTTTTTTTTCTTTCTTTCTTGTTTTGTTTTTATGGTTAGCATATTTTGCAGCTCCAATTTATATGGTAAGTGGTTATCCATTTTATTTTTATCAACATCCATATCCATACTTTAGCATGCAGAACACAAAAATCGATGACTTAGTTCGCTTTGCCTGTGATATTTTCTATATATACATATCACGTATGTATGTATATATATATAGATATATGTATATACATATATAGATTCCCATGCCAACCGCAGCAATAAGCATAAACAAGCGAGAAAAAAAATTATCTATGAGACACTAAAGATTGCATACTCTTTGTTTTTCAAACATTAGCAAAATGTTTTTTTTTTTTTTTCAAATACAACAAAATTTATTTGTAACAACTTAAAAGACAGCTACAGCAATATGAAATAATTCTTAAATTTTTAATAACAAATCCAATTATATTTACATAATCAAAATTATAAAAATTTACCAAAAAAAAAAATATATTTATGTATATAATTATTATTATAATAAAAAAAAATAAGAAAAAAAAATGAAAAACAATTGTTTCCTTTATATTCGATTTTTTTTTTTTTGAGTAAAAATAAATATGTGTTGCTTATCAGCTAAACGAAAAAAAAAAAATGTAAACAAATATTACAACATACGGTTTACCCAGACTATTTTCTTTATCTTCATTTGTATCTTTTGGTATGCTAATACTCTTTCGGTGCGCATCGAATTTCGTATGCACTTGTCCGTTTAGTTTATTCAGTTGATTTGTATTTTTTTTGCAAGCTATATATATCAATTTGTTTTTATTTTTTAATATATAGATAGATGCTTGAATTCAGACTTAAACAATATGTTGTTTTTTTTATTATTATTATATTTTCTATTTTGCCATCGCCATATCCTTGCAGAGTATGCTTTTATATGCATATGATATTTATGGTTTAGCTGATAAGCAACACATATTTATTTTTACTCAAAAATGCTAAAAGATTTTATATTCCTGCAAGCTGAAACGAAAAGTTTTTTTTATGTTTTTTTTTCGCGTTACAAACTGTTAACGAAAGCAAATATACCCTTGAATATATATAAATATCTCAGCATTTTTATATTCATCCTTAATTACGCCCAAAAAGTCCAATAGGAAACTTGAAATAATTTAAATGTAGCATAGTTTTTGGCGCAACAGGAAAAGTATCACAATTCTCAATGTTCCTTTATCTCTTCAGTCTTCAGTCTTCAATCTGCAGTTCTCCTTTTGTCCTGTTTCTACTGCATTTATTTTTCTTTTATTTAAATTCGATGACAAAATGAACAAAGAATAATTATTTGTCTCTCTCTCTCTCTCACTCTCAATCTCTCTCTTTCTATGTCTCTTTCTACTGTTTACGCATTAAAGTCCTGCTTAAAATCCAATTAGCGCACTTTTCCTACAAGAATAGCAAAGCTTCCTGGTATTTCAGCTCCAATTGCTTGACTCATTTTAACATTGTAACACCTTTTTTTTTGTATTGTTGTTGTTGTTGTTGTATTGTTGTCATCGTTGCTTTTGTTTGGTTGTTGAGGTTGTTATTTTTGTGCTTTTCGTGAAGAGTCAAGAACAGTTACAGATTTTTCCACATGAAGATTTTTTTTTTTTTTTTTGTTGTTTTGTTTTGAATTTCAATACATGAGAATTTTCTATAGACCTACACCACCATCCCCCTCCCCATCCAAAAAAAAATAAAGAAAAGTCATCATGCCCCTTCGTAGAATCAAAGCCGTAGGGTCTAGTTATACGCAAACATGGCACCCGCATTTTCCAAAAGCAACGACAACAAATCTCAAGTTGCATTATCTCAAGTTCCATTTTGGAGTTTTGTGCCAAGGGGTTGTTTCACCTACAAAGAAAGCATCGTAGAGTAGCAGCAGCAAGTAT
Organism: Zaprionus obscuricornis; assembly: GCA_037044475.1. NCBI lineage: Eukaryota > Metazoa > Arthropoda > Insecta > Diptera > Drosophilidae > Zaprionus > Zaprionus obscuricornis. The sequence goes on along the minus strand of JBAMBR010002238.1, from coordinate 2,639 downwards.
GTGCGTGGTAGGGAGGAAGCGAGGAAGCGCGGAAGCAAGAGACGGGACTTAAAGTGAGTACTACTATGTGGCACTTGCTTGGCATTTGTTGCTTGTTGCTTGTTGTTCTTGGTCTTGGTCGTCGTCAACGTCAACGTCGTCGTCGTCGTCGTCGTCGTCGTCGTCATCGCTATCGTCAACGTTGTTGTCGTCGGTTGGCCGCCGCTTGGTATCTCAGCTTCTTTTATTTTTTATTTATTTTATTTTATTTTATTTTTTTTTTTTCATTTTACTCGTTCAAGCACTTTTTATAAACCAAATTAAATTTATATCGTCTTCTCCCTGCTTCAAATCCCCGCTGGCTCACGCATTCTTACTGTATGTGTGTGTGTGTGTGTGTGTGTGCCGCTGACATTCTCTGCTATGCGCTATGTGCACCCACAAGCGACCTATTCCCCCTACCACATGCTCTCATGCTCGCTCTCATGGCTCTCGACACTGTCAACTGCCAATTAGTTGAGCATTTTTCAACATTTTAAATTGTTTTTACCGAGTGCGTGTCCCTCTCATACCCTACGCGCTCCTCATCATTGCCATCGCTATCGCCCTCGCTCCTCTGACCGCTCGACCCCTTGGACTACTTGCCATAACATACTATACCGCTACACACCCTTCATCATCATCTCTCTCTCTCTCTCTCTGTCTCTTTCTCTCGCGCGCGCTTTGTGTGTGCTCTCTGGGGAAACACTTGAGTGAGTCGTTTTATGCGATGGCATTAATGCCTTCAGATTTTTACTTCTATTTGTTGTGGTGCTTCATCTTGCTATTATTGTTGTTGCTGTGGCTGTTGCTGTTGCTGTTGTTGCTGCTGTTGCTCATTTTGTTGTTTTCATTGGATTTGTTGCTTTTGCTGTTGCTGTTGTTTCTGTTGTTGCTGCTGTCAGCTGTGCAGCGCGTGCTTCATTTATCAAAAAGCAATTACAATGTTATAGGCAATTCGATGCCGAAATGCTCTTGATACTCGCTGCTTGATTTCCAGCTTGTTTCCCAGGGGCAATACGTACAGCTATATCTACATATACATATACATATACATACATATATATATGTATATCATCTGTCTTCCAATTGAAGCCAAAACAAAGACTACATACAACATATAATATATACATATATAAATCTCTGCAACTGCTTTTCTTCCCAATTACAGGGTATCTATGAGTCGAGTTTTCTTCTATTTTTTTATGCTTATACAGTCTTCAGCAGCACAAGCACAACATATCGAATTACAGGGTATATGCTAGTCGAGCATTATGCGCAACAGCACATAGTCTTTATATTTCATTTAATTTAATTTCCTTTCATTTTGCTTTGTTTTCAACTCATTCTTTTTTTATTATTTTTATCATTATTATTTTTTTTGATTTTTTTGTACAAAAAAAAAGATGAAGAAAAAAACGGGGAAAAAATAAAAAAGAAATATTAATAATAAAAATGGCTGAAAGAAATAAAAAGCAAATAAAGCAAAAAAAAATTCAACTGTAAAAATATATAAAAAAAGAAGAAAAATGAAAAAAAGAGACACCGAAAATATATTGAAAATGAAAAGCAAATAGAGCGTACCTACAAAACATATTGTATTACAATAACAGAACACAAATTATTAACTTTAAGTAGACGACAAAAGACAAAAGAAAAACAGACAAAAAGACAACAAGACAAAAAGCTGAAAAGTCAAAAAGATGCAAAATAACTATAAAAAAAAAAATAAAAAAAAAACAAAATAATAAATTAGACTAAAAAAAAAAAGACACACACAAAACGAATAGGAAAACAAATTTTATTCATGAAAAATAACTGGTTGGTGGGAGGGACAGAGATAGAGGGAGGGGTAGGATGTGAAGAGAGAGATAGAGAGAGAGAGAGCTAGCTAGCTGGAGGCGATGAATTACAAGTACAAGTGACAGCAGCAACAGCAGCAGCAGGAGGAGAATAAATAGAAGGAGGAGGAGGAGCATAAAGAAAGTAGGACGATAGAGGAAGGCCGCGTAGAAGACAAAATGCGAGCATGTGTTTGTGCCATAAAATGTTTCTAATTACAATTTTTGGCCAAGGGTCGCATCGTTGCACAAAATTACTTGTTTTTTTTTGTTCTCTACTCAACGCCACCGGCGCTGTCAGAGATACTGTACGCTGTACGAATGGGAGCAGCAAGCATGGCATGAGCAATAAGAGCGCGCTCTATGTTTTGGGGAATAGAAGCAAGGGGCCATCCAAAGGGCGATTGATATACAACACACAGCGCAGCGCAGCGAAACATACAGCTAGAGCTTCATATACACACACACAACAGACGCAAAAAGACATACATACATACAATAGAGAGTGCTTATGCTGTTTATAGCAAGTAGTTGTTGGGCTATGCCACAAAGAAAAACACCCACACACATGCACATACACAGAGTAAACACAGAGCAAGCGCATCTGTATGTACATATGTATGTATATACAAGCAATATTTACTCTTTGTTAGACGGTTGCACGTGACAAAATCAAACATGTTTGATGCTGGCATCAAACGGTTCGATGCATAGCATAACAACATGTTTGAACTGAAACGCAACAGACAACAACTGAACTGACACAAGCATCATTGCGTC